>CAJHUC010001272.1:0-118600 GCA_905146915.1 Ostreobium quekettii | reverse complement strand
CAGATGCCAGTATGAAGCCAGAATCGAGTCAGCAGCTGTGGACAGCAGGCTACCTCCCATAAGGGCAATGCCTGTTCTGTTGGCTGGAATGGAAACCAATGCATTCTGCCCAGCTGTCGAGGTTGCACGACAGCGCACTGATGTGAACGCTTTAAATTCCCTTTTCAGCATGACGAATGCCAATGCGGCCATACCTTGGTATGAGGGCTACCTATGAGGGTTTCAATTCTTCACCACAGGGACTTGGGAATCAGCACAGTAGCTGAAGCCACTGGATTGATTGCTGCCAGAGAGCAAGGGAAGAGCGGTTTTGTTGGAGGTTGAACCGTTTGCGTGCAAGTCCTCCCTCCCAATCTAGATGCACAACTTTGATAGAGATGTGCAAAGGAGCTATGGCTGGTCACAGAAAGACACGCAATCCTTACTCCGCAAAAAGCCACCAATGGCAAGAGCTTCGCATGCCAAAAGCTGACTGCTGTTTATGCCCTTGCAGCAGGTGTGCCTGTGTTGTCATCACTTCCAAGGTGGTTGCCCAAAACAAGATTCTCTCCCAACTGCGAGTCACAACCGTGACGAAGGTAGGCCGACTTCGCATCCAATACACCATGGCATCGTCTTTGTTGCTCAGGCTAGTTCTGAACTACCCGACCACGATGTGCAGGCAACCCCATCCCTTTTCCCAGTGCACCTCAGTGCCAGCCTGCCATCGCCAGGAAACCGTTGTCTAGGAGGGCCCGCTGTGTTGCAAATGTGGCCCATTCTGACGCGCATATTCGTTCCTCTTTCAATCCCATACCCATTCTTTTCAATCTCGATCAAATGATTGTCAAGGCTGCCGCAAAGCCCTCTTATGACCCCTGGCGCGGCGCCTGACCTCGCAGGCGTGCACAACCCTGTCGCGGAAGAGCGGCGCACAGCGGAGCGGGCGGACAACATCCCATGCTCACGGCCCATACACGCCAACGGCATTCCACGGCAGCCACAATCTGCTACACATCGGCCAGGCTGCGGCAGGGCGTGGATCAATTTTCGGCAATCATCCCCAAGTTGCAACGCCACTCCCGACCTCCGATCGCGGCGGCGAATGGGTCGATAAACTTGCGGAGAAGCAGCGCCGAACGGGGGGCATGTCGGTCCCGGCATCCCCGGCACCCTGGTGGTTCCCCCTCAAAGGCATCTAAAACCTTTCTGCAGCACGCGGACTTGCCCATCTGACTAACAGAGACCACAAAAACGGCGTATCTCGCAGCTCCGCCGCTTGACGCGCACGAATGTGGCCGCACCAACGCCTCACGACTGCACACTACCAAGACCGGCCACAAAGGGCGACACCGATTTCGGAGCACATGCCCAGCGCCCCTTCCTGGCGTTCACGCACACCCTCCTCCAAACCCACGCTGCTCAAAGGACGGCGCTCGATAATCCATTGTTGACTGCCCTGGACGAATGCCACTGCAACGGCCGTCCCCAACGCACCAAAAGATTCGCCAGGCTCTGTTTCATACTGAGGAAGATGTTTGCCCTGGGAACGGCCAGGAGCCTGAGGGTGCTAGAGCCATGGTGTAGAATTCTCAGAAGCCTGGCTGAGAGCGGGGAGCGGGACAAGGAGCAACGCTACCAATCCGCAAACCGCATTTTGCAGGTCGACGCCAGCCATTTCCTGACCTCCCAAAGGGACCCTAAGTCGATGGACGGCCCCAGCCAGGAGCACGTGACTGAAAGCAACCTTGGCCGGCTGCCCTCCGCAGCTCGACGCCTCTTGATCGTCGAGGGTTCGGACGCTGCGCGCTCGCCAGCTGACTTGTACTGCGCAGGAGGTGACCAGAGCGATGGCATGAAAGCTGCGAAATGGCGCAAACAGCATATTGTACCGGCAAAACTGAGAAAGGGTGCATGGACAACGAGAGAATCAGCCGCACGCACGTGGGGTACAGGCTGTGACAAGGCGGGCGTATGAGGGTCAGACTGTCAAGCACAGGTCGCTTCAACGGTTGAAGGTCAACCGACGTGCCTGTGTGCCCGGGAGACATGCGTAATTCTCCGACTAAGCCAAATGTGTTTGATGTGGCCTGACACCCGACGTTCCCTGGGGACCCAATTGGGGTTATTTACCCCACACGGGCGCATGTGCCACAAGGGATACGGTCGCCTGTACTGCGAGATCGCGTTGCCATCTTGTTGGCTCACTGCCTTGCTCAGAGCAGATTTGGGCACCGGGATTGGGATTATCTTATCCATGTCATCATGGCGTGGTGTGGTCGTCATCATCAAAATCCATGGATTACATTTGTCAAAAAATGACAAAACACAGCCCGTGCACCTGGTAGGCGATGATGGGCGTGAAAACCAAGCAGATAGTGTGTTCGGAATCGATTATTCATGATCCCATATTGCCACTCCCTATTGTCCCATGAAATGCAGTGAGCTGGCATGAGTAATGGAATCCCCGTGGATTATGCTCAGTGTTATCCATGGTGTGGTCCAAGGGACGTTACCATTGGTCATATGTTCTGCAAGTTGAAAATGGCGCCGGATGGCCAACGGAGGGCGGCGAAGTGGACGCCAGGAGGACAATCCAACTGTCCCAAGGATTCATGTGGCCATCGAACCAAACAACGGCCATCCAATCAATCCCCCACAGCTGGAACGCACTTATTCCAGTTTTCGTCCTTCTTGGAGATTAAAACGGACATTTTTAGTGCCATGTCAGTTCTCTTACATCCCATGTCAGTATGCACTGACAACCGTGACTACCACATCGAAATCAAATTCCGGCAAGTGTGATGAATGTCCTACTCGGCATAGTGGTGTCAAGTACGTGTCCGATAAAGATCATCCCCAACAAAAGGGCCTTCACTGCTGCTCCTTTCCTGTGTTAAACATCCCATTAGTCACTTAGTACTGGTACGCCAGAGCGGACTCGTGACTAAAACTGGAATGTAAAAGTGGTTTGTCGCACTGACCGAACTGTGTTCAATGCCGAGTTAAACTGCGTTATAAGATACCTGACAGGAACCGGTCTGCTCACAATACGGACGCGTGCAGCTGAGAGGGAGGAAGTTGTGAAGCTTTCACAGGAACATGGTGAGAAGACTCGTGACTGATGGAAGAGGGAACGCTGCTGGTCCTGCCTGGAGTTTTCTGCATGATTGGCACAGTTGTATGCTTGCTGATGCGCTCAAAAAGATTCCCATGAAATGGCGTTGGACTAGGAAGGCAGTTGACACATATGGACAGGAGTTCAAGGCATATGGTGATGAAGAGGAGAACGATGACAATCCCAAGGGCGTTGTACATACTGGACCTGTATAAATTGCGGGTGCACTTGTCCTAACGACCAAGGTGGATGGACTTTGGAATGCACATGGCCTGCGATGAGGAAGCACTGTGTCCATACCAGATTTAAGGGCATTGGAGACGATCTGCCCTAAACGCTAACATGTGCGCTTAGGAAAGGAAGCTCTCCCATGGCTGCGACAAGACCAGCCAAGATACTTGAGCGTCCGACAGAACCAGCTACCGAAACTAAGGATGACCGGCCAAATGCCAAAAAAAGCGGAATGGTCGGCCAGCCAATTATGGCCATGAACGGACAACCAGCGTGTTAATGCTTCCAACATTGAGATATCCGATCGATGGCGGAGTCAGGAGGTGAATGACCTGAACTGTGCGGCAAGTCATGCTTCTGTTTCGAGGAAACAAATGACAGGGGCTGAAGGTTGCAACCAGATTACTGATGATTGTGAGAGCTGTCAAATTGGATGAGAACCGAGCAATCACTTTCCTGTCCTCCATGGTGATTAAAATGGAAACAATGCGTGATGAGGGGCTGCCCAGAGTAGCAGAGGAAGTGCGCCAGCGACACCCCTCTCCGTCGGGCGCGTCCTGGTCTATCGACTTCGATAACCTTCAATGATGGTGTTTGATCAAGGGGGGTGCCGTCGCGGACAGCTGCTTGTCCCTGTTGGCAGGAATTGCCATCGCTGGTGGTCCTTTGATGTTAGGAAGACGGGGAAGGCGTGGCTTGTCCTGGAACAGACAGAACAGCAACGAAGATAACCGTAGAGCCGATCGGCCATCCATAACGTATAGCCATGGAGTCCCTATGGCACCTTGGGGTGCGTATCCAAGGTTGCCGTACACCATCGTGTGTCATGGCAACCTTGAATGTCGTACGGCAACGTCGGGCGCTGAGTCGCGGAGCGCCTCGGAGCCGTACGTCCGGCGGTGGCGACATGCAGCAGCGCGCTCGAACATGGGTGCGAGAACATTGTTGCCAGGCCTTGATGGCGAGGATGGCGGAATCACGTGGCCCGCGTTGCGCTGCTTACATGGCAGCAGCCTGCCTCGCCGTGCATGGAATATGCATGCCTACAAGCGGCTGCATTGAGCGCAAGAGACGCTGGAATCCGTGAAGAGCTGGACAGCCAGGCGCGGCTTGGATGTGAAGGCCTGCTCAGTGATGTGGTGCGCGAGCGAGGCACTGGCGCCCATGGCGGAGGCCTTGGGGAGCAGGCGAGGGCAGGCTCAGGCGAATTGCAGGCGGCGGGGCGCATGGCGCGTGTGCAATTGGACAGGAAGCCGCGGAACCGAATCAGGAGGCGTTGATGCAATCACGGAGACCGCATGGCAGTCGGTAAAGTCAGAGCATAGTCAGGCAAGAGAGCAGAGGTCTTGGGACATCTGAAGATCTGGAAGGATTCACGATATCCGAGGTAAGCATGGCGAAGGCATATAAGCCCCTACGTTAATAGTAGTGCAAATACCAGCCCTTCGGCAGGGACCGCCTCCAATCATTCACAGCCTAAGATCTTTTCGCCGATCATCCAGATGATCCCTCTGGTTCAGGCACGGAGGTTATTGCCCATCGGCGGCGCCTGGTCTGGGCCAATGGCGCTTTCGCTTCCATGCTAGTCACCCCACTTAGTTTTGTGGTTCTGAAAGGCGCGGTTATCGGGGGCCTGTCCCCAGCCCTTGAACCGGTGCTTCATAGTGCGGCCACCAAAGGGACCACGGGACATGCATTAAATCAGAATATATGAGCATATATAAGAGAGAGAGTATATATATATATATATATATATATCCTCCATAGGGTGGGAGAGCGACCTCTCCATTGCATTGTTCAAGCACCACGCGTTTGCCAAATCTCTCTTTCACGTTTCAAATGGGGACAATGGGCCAAGCCACAGTCACAAAGTGGAATGGTGGGCGCGAAAGAAAGAATCAATGCAGCAGCTCAGATTCGCGCCACACAACAAGCTGTGTCCGCACTGGTACCTACCCAGGTACAGCCCCCGTGGCCCGCCGATGAATGCATGTACGCATGTACTACGAGATCGCAGTGACACTGTGCTTGTTCACATGGTCATTGCAGTAGTGAGCAGCGGGCTTGGAATCTCCTAATCCATCCCGTCAAGCTAGGTGTGCTACGATGGAAGTTGCGATTGGTTACATGCTCTGAGACGCCGCCACATTGCAATGGACAGCAACGTAGTGTAGGACAGGAGGCAATACACCCTTTGCGAGGGCTGACGTGGCCACATGTGCGAAACCACTGAGCTGTAGATCTGCATTTTAGAGTGCCCCAGAGAGACAAGATAGAATTCAAGCAACATACGGTCGCCAAATTGAATTGAATGGTAGCAACGGGCTCACCGGTTAACTCATGCCCATAGACTCTAAATGGCTCTAGGGAACTGACAGATTGCGGGGCCATATTGTGCGTCCGTCAAAGGCAAGCGTACCTATGCAACGGAGAAGACGCCAACGGCAATATTTTCGTGCCAATGATAATAAATGCGAACATACGTGCAAATATCCCGAGTGGAGGAATGAATGCGTCGCTGGGTGCTTTATTATGACGGAAATGAGCTCATGAATATTGCCAATTGACACATTGACCAATGCAAAGGGCATTTGGATGGAATTCGCGCAGTTTGCGCTTTGCACAGGAGCGGGGATAGCGACACATATTGAGCTATGATTGGGTTTGCTATCGGTGTGCAGCTCATCTCAAGCATGAGCTACACCCGCGGATATACGCCTGACAAAAAAGCAGAGCCAACATGCTAATGAGACGCCAGAGCATCATCCAAGCCTGTGGCCGTGGCCTTGGCGACTCGGTAAGCCGTTGAGCAAACCCTGAATTATTCGGCATTTGTGCGGTGGCCGTGCTCAGTCCCATACTTCACGTTCAGCATCACAGGCGCAGCTTGCATCGCTGCGCTTATGGAGCCCCACTACCAGAGCGTTCTGATGCAACGCAGCAAAAAAACGAAACGTCGCTGTGCCCAGTACAGCAATGGATGCCTGTGACCTTAGGTCTTCTGCATTGTTGATGGAAGGCTTTGGAAACTTTTCTTCTGCACTTAAGTGTCGGCCGTAATTAAATCTCATGGGAAGCAGTATCTGAGGTTTACATACATATACATCCATAAATAACATCTACCCAATTCACGGGAAATTGGTCAATCAAATCGCCAACACTGATACGCATTCATTCGTCGTCGTTTTCTTCCAGCAATCAACAACCCATTTCAAGACCCAGTAGGTCTTGGTACATCCCTTGCCAGGCACACGTATCGGCCACTGCCACTACAGTAGAGTCAAATCCCGCCAAGTTCCTATCCCATCGTCTCCTCCACCAACGCGTTAAGCGCCGTTTCCACCACCTCGTCACGCACAGCCCCAAGAATCCCCTTCATAAGTTTGTTCTTCTTTAAGTACATTAGACCAAAATTTTGGAGCTGATCTGCGGCTGCCACAATCGCCAACGCCAAAGCAACGTCCTCGCC
Organism: Ostreobium quekettii; assembly: GCA_905146915.1. Classification (NCBI taxonomy): domain Eukaryota; kingdom Viridiplantae; phylum Chlorophyta; class Ulvophyceae; order Bryopsidales; family Ostreobiaceae; genus Ostreobium; species Ostreobium quekettii. Next base: position 111,803 of record CAJHUC010001272.1, on the reverse strand, counting down.
CTTATGCACGGTGAGATCTGCGTCAGCCTTGTCTCCATAGATCGACCGGCCGACATCTGACATCCCATAATTGAATTCCCCTATGAGCCTCTTCTCCTTGTCCCTCTCCGCTCGCATCGCCCCGTCAGCAGTCATCCCAATGTCTGGCACTCCGTAACTGCCCTTCTGGTTTGGTCCGGGCATGTAAGCTTTGATTTCTTTGTTGTTTCCCCATTCCCACAATCGAACCATAATCGTGCCCCCACGTTGCGGCCGCCCCCCCAAACTGATCAGCAGCGGCTGCCCACGGTAAGGTATCGCCACTTTCAGGATTGTATAGCCAGACTTGTCACGAAGGGACATGTGCTTGGCTCCCATGGGCTCGGACCGGGGTTCCATGATGAAGAAAAAAAGAGTCTCCTTGCTGGAGTTCTGCACCACGACTTTCCATTGCCCGACACCCTCGCTGAGACCCGAATGGTTGGGCTCCTTCTTGAGGAAGAGTGTTGTGCGCTGGAGCCAACAGAATTGTTCCCCCGCAAAGCACAAGTGGCCAGATTTCAGCTCTTCTGGCACCTCAGGCTCCTTTTCAAGTGGCTTGCTGGACAGGCATCCCATCGAGGACGACGCCCTGCAGCGTGAGGCCTCAAAGAGCCTGCGGCACCACTAAACAGATGATCAGGGCAAAGTCAGCGAGAATTTGCAATCCCAAATCTCCTCCGGCGACTGCCACCCCACAGCCCTCATGCCCAGTTCTTTGGTTCTCAAAACTGGCCACATCGCATTTGTTAGCACCGCTGGCGGTCCTGCGCCCGGCAGACGTCCTAATTTCTTTCTTGCCATTTCCATTCAGGAGATTATTTATTTCGCTGACGTGCACCAATGCGGATGCCATTAGTGACGGGTCGACCAGCCCCAAACACTAGCAAAAAAGGGATCAGATAACACTTTTGCGAACACACATAAAACACATTTCGTCAAAGTCCTGCACGCTAAGAACACAAAAATAACCCAAACCCGTAAACTTTGTTCACGTTTGAACACGTGTCTTTTGGCCCTTTTTTCTCTAGTGAAATGGGCCAAGCCTTGAAAAGCGGACCACATTAGACGAAAGAGATGAGCAGCGTCGGCGAAGGTTGCCAGCAGGTGGCCAACGGCAGCGAGCAACCGGGCAAGGAGCAGCCCCGGCGCTGGACGCTTCTCGGCACTTGACCAGCAACTGAAACCCCAAGCCACCCTGGCCACCATGCGGTTGGCGGACGTCCGTGACGGGCTGTCCGCTGGCACCACCGATCAGCCGTTTGACTGAAGTATGAGGTCACGCGTCCAGGCCCGGAGCCAAGCCAGATCGGCTCCTGGTTGCCTTTGCCGGTGATTGTGGCGAGGAGATGGGAACACCTCCTACGGACATCTCTGTGCCAGCCTGAAACCGCCCCTGTCCTCAAACCAACGAGTTCCGGCGGACGTGAGGCAATTGCATCTGTTGCATTGGAGGGTGGAAAGAAGCAATCGGCCCCTCGGACGACCGTTCAGCATCTCGCGCCGCAGCCGCCGGCGCTGCGCCAGTTTGCTGAGACTGCGGTTGGAGACCATTGCGCACAGCCGCCATCCCATGGCAGCAGGTGGTTTCGACCCCGCGGAAAGGAGGTCGAGATCCAACCAACTGCCTCCTGGCGACTCACCCGCGCTGCGATTCAAAGCCAAAATTGGACAGAAGGCGCCGGGAGGTGGTCATTCAGCTTCCAGCCAGCTTGCAGATGGCGGGCGCCGCGCGCTCGAACCGCGGCGCCGCGCAAATCGATCACAGTCGCGCACCGTGATCGATCCTGACACGTGTCGATGCGCGCACCTTCTGCCTCGCGGGCCTTGCCTCCAACAGGCCCCCGACCGCGAGATCGCCTCTGGCCTTGTGCGTCAATGGCGGGTGCTGTGGTGGCGCAGAGCTTGGACTCAATAGACCGGCCGTGGCAGGGGAGAAGATCGCGGCAAACCTGTGCCTCACTGGTCGCCGCCAAGTATGTGTACGCGGGCCCCAGAGGCCGCGGAGGGGGCCCAGGCCGCCTACCAGCCACCGGCGCAGCTGCACCGTACGTTCCGGCACGCTACGCTCAGTGTCCCCACCGTTCCGCATCAAGTCCCTGGCTCAGTAGCGCCCCCCGCGTTGTCACACTGGCCGGAACACACTGACCGGCATCAGAGTGTACCGGCGCCCCGCCAATTCAACCCATTACGTAAGACACCATTCACGGCAGCAACGAACATGTTGTACACCGTGTACATCGTGGACAGAAAACGACGGGATGCCACAGCTCGCTGCATTACGCGGCGGCCCCCCGTGCTGCCATATTGACTGGCAAACAGAGTCAGCGCGTGGCCCATGTAGCACATCGCATAGCATTACGTAAGGCGTCAATGACAGCGCCAGCCAAAAGCACCCTACAATAGCTAATGGGACGCCAGACTGCACTGTGCTGTGCCGCTCCCCGTGCCAATAGTGTGCAGCTGTATGCGTAATGTAGCGTATGCATGGGGTGTACATACCTAGCGCCTAACATACTCTAAGAGCATAAGTATCGAGTTGGACACTGACAATCTTGGGGACATGGTGTTTGATTGAAGAAGGAATGTCATGGCACTGTTTGCTTAGATTTGATAATACTGGGGTGATAGCACACGCAATGAGATGTAAGCATGTGTGAGATTGCTTTTGCATTCGATTTTGTATGTTGAAGCGACTAGTGCAAGGAGAAACCTCCTGCCACCTGCCCACTCTATCTTGCATACCCCCCGTGCTCAAAGGCCCCTGCGCTATTCAGCCGCCCCCCCGCCCCCCGGCGCTTTCCTCCGTAGTCTAGAGTACTTCAATGGCAATGCGGCCACAATATTGCATAAATGTCTACCATTTTCCCAGATGAATGTTGAGCATGCAGCAACCGTTTCTGTACGTTGTTTCAGTGATAGCATTGGCCCCTGCCAGCGCATTTAGTGACTCCGAGTATTGGCGCATTTTAGGAACGATGTCCTCAAAGCAACCGCATCCGCAAGATCAAAATTGTCGTTTTGGTTGGTCTCACAGCCTTGGGCAAATGTCCCTGGGACATTGAGACTGCGTACCAACTGAAACGTTGCCCAAACCCAACTACTGTAACGTGATTTGGGCCCACCACAATGCATCTGTGCACAGTGGGTACACAGTTTGGTGGTGTGTTGAGATGGGTTGACTAATGTTTTGCCAATGTATTTGTGGCCAGCATGGGTCCAAAATTTCTTGATAGAGTCCATGCAGACAGAGTGGTCATCATTATTGTTACATGGATTGCAGCAATGCCGTCCATTGGCAAACCACAGTGAAGGACATTCACCACCACCGGCACCTGTTCATACCCGGGAGGCTGACCAACTTTCACGTTGTTCCACATCTGAAAAATTGGTACTCAACTATCATTCGAATGGTACTGAATGAGACACCAGAATGCTTGCTCATATACCTGCATAGCACGCTTGTGCATGCCGCATGCCTGTTCTTTGAGAGATGCTTTTTTTGTTCCCATATGGACATTGATTCACCCAGCTTTCGTCACAGTGTTACCCATATCCATAGTAGTGAAAACAATGCGCTTAACGATTAGAAAACGAACTTGGCTTGGCGCACTCAATTTGATACTCGCCCCAGGCGCCTACGAGAGAAAGTATCCACAAGCCTCTTCCCGTATGCCAAAAGCTCTCATTGCCTCAACACTCTTCCGTGCTTGTTTGGTGGGCGTTTGCGACCCCATTGACGTCATGTATGCCTCCCGCTTCTTTACCATCCCCTCCAGTGTTCTCGGCAACATCTTCTGCGACTTCCTCCGCCAAATTCTTGACAGACTCCTTCAGCTGCTCCTTCACCTGCTTCTTCACTGCCTTCTTTATGCTCTTCAACAGCTTACTGTCCTTGTCGAAATTTGCCACCAGGGAGTCCACCTGCTTCCTGTACATAGCGGGCTGAGGCAGCAGGCATACGCATTTCAGAAAATCCGCGGCAGAGGCGATCCCCACCATCATGGTCGGGTCCAGCCCCGCCCCAATCACCATCACTCCCTTGCCGTCCACGCAGACCACGTGGCCACGTGGCCCATGGGCGGACCTCCACCGGTGGAGGGTACCCTCCTCTCTCGTAGTACACCGTGAAGCCCGACCTGTGCTGTGCGCACCCTAAAATCTGGGCTGCCGCTCTTCTTCCACTTGTGCGATCCCGGCAGCTAGGCCTTCACCTCGAGCTTCTTCGCAGTCACCGGCTTTCGCACTAAAACAGCACCCTCTGGCGCCTCGTGCCACTTTTTATTGGGCAGGAGTCTGCCTCCGACTCCCGCCGGTATCGTTACGTCGATGACGGGCTTGCCCTTCCCGTCACGTAGAACGACGGCCTTGGAACGCATCAGACTGAATGCCGGTTCCATTATCATATGGTACGTCGGGAAATCGGGATGTAGTTACAGCAACTTTGATGGGCTTTCTGCAACGGGTTTGTTGATATACTTCCTGTCGATGTTGCTGCAAGCCCGCTCATCAACACCCCATCGGCAATTTCGCCCCTGATGCCATTGATGCTAATGGGGCATGAATTCGACCAACCTGTTGAACACCACGTCACCAAGATAACGGCCGTTCTTGCTCGTACGACGTTAGTGTATGGGCATTGCAGCAACATTGACAGGCTGTGTGTCAACAAACTGGTTGCAGCAAGGACGGTCAAATTTTGTTGTAACTCCGTCCCGATTTCCGGATGTATCCCTTGACGTCATCCGCGTCCTGAATCAGCACCTTCCAGCGCCCGGATCTTCTGGCCATGCATGAGGGCTCGTCGCTCCATCGGAAGTACAGGCTCAGGAGCTGGCCAGTCTTGGACTGGAAAGACTCCCCTACGAAAAAGATGGGCCGGTCCTTGGCCACCAGGGGCTCCAACAGAGCGTTGAAGTCATGGTAGTTGAACCCCTTGGGAAGTGGAGCCCCCTTCTTCTCCCGCAGAAGGCCCTGCAATGCATGTCGCTGCGCACATGTACATGCCAAATATATTTGGCCGATTTTTTACTACATGTAATGGCCACTTGCAACCAATTTGCTGGCAATGCGGGGCCTTAACGTACAAGCAATTTGCATTGGGCACGTAGGGAACAGAAGCGGCTACACGTGCGGAAAAAAAAAGAGATTTGGTCCAATCTTGTCATGCATCATCACACCGTCACCACCAATGTGGGCGCCGCCGTGTTCTCAGCGACCGAGACCCGTAAGCCCTTGCGTGCGCTCCCAGCGGCTGGTTGACCCGCGGGGTTGGGTGGCCCCAACTGCAATGCCTCCAGTAGCAAACCAGTCCTCAATGACCCGCAGGGTCGACTGACGTCTCGGGGCAGAGAATGGCCATATCTCGTGCCCAGCGCTACCGCTGGAATCTTGTCCGGCGCTCAGTGTGCCGGGTGCGCCGCCGGCGCCAATAAGCGTCGTAACGTTCTGACAACCAGACAGACGTTGTCCGCCATTCTTTTCAAAGGGTTTCTTCGTGCCGCCCCCGCCTTCGCCTGCGGCGCTGGAGCAAGTGGGGCATGAAAACTCGCGACCTCGGCCTGGGGGGGCGGGATGCGTCTGCCGGTATGTGGAGCTGTGCTCTTGACCTCCCACATGCGTCCATTTTCAGGTGCGGCGCGACGGGGGAACAGCGCGGAACAGAGCGATAGCGGTGGCAGCGTGCAAGACACGCCTCTGCCCCCCCCAAGTGTGTTTCACGCCGAGGTCGAACGGCCGAGGTCGCGGCGGGGACGGCGAGCCGCGGCTGTGACCGGCGCCTCGTCAGCAGTTATATTTGACCACTTCAGCAAACTCGAGCATCGGGGAGCAAGGGACCGTCGCGTTCGCAAACGACGCCCAGGCCTCGCACCGCCCCACGATCCAGCGCACTCGATCTAGGAAAGGCCCCGCGGCCCCAGGACGGGCGCGCATTCAGCAGCGGACGTCAGAATCGATCGAATCCCTCTCGAGTATTGCGAGACTGGGACCGGCGTCGGTTTCCGCGCGATTGCGGCCGGGGAATCCGTCGGAGAATGCGGAGCGACGCCTGGCCGCCTGGCCAAGTTCAGACCCATGCGCTGGCGCGTGCTTTCCCTGGCCTTGACGCGTCGGTTGGTGGGCCGCGTCAGGACGCCTCCTCGCGTGCGGAACCTGTGCCGGGGAATGGAATGCGACGGGCGTAGGAGTGTGGCGTGCGCTGCCTTCCGCTCAGCGACCTCGAAAAACGTCAAGAGTCGATCAGGAACGTCAAGGCGGGGCACTTCTAAGCTCGCCGAGGCTCCCCAGTGCTTCAAGCAGTCGAATGGGCGCGACTGGGACCAGGGGGGCCGCGCCCTGGCGGGAGTCGCCGGCCGAGAGTAGTGGATCGAAAGGGGTCGCGCCGGGACGATGACCGCGGGCCGGGAGTCCCATCCTTGGAGAGGAGTCTGGGGAGGGTCCGGGATTGGCCCAAGGGCGACTTGGGATGTGATGGAACCCCTGTAGCGCCATCGGCGGTGTCCCCACTCCCGCCAGCGGTCGTTCAGAGCACGCAGGGCCCGCGGCCAATCTCGTGCCCCTCCCGGAGGTCCCTTCCTATCGGAATGTGGCGCTCGGAGTCGCCTCTGCCGCGCGCCGCTGCCCAGTCGCGCGTCCTGGTGCGCCTGACTTCCCTCACACGCCCGCCAGTTCCTTAGGGCTCCCGCGCTGGCGTCGTTGGCCGGTTCGCAGCCTTGGACTCGCGTCAGTCTTACACAGCAGTCAAATGTCAGCGCATTTGAGGGCCTGCCGATGAGGGGCGGGGCGGGGGGGGTAATGCACGGCGGCGTCTGCTGCTCTTCCACGCGGAGTTTCGGGGGAAGAGGCGCCCACGGCTGGCGGGTACGTTGAGCACGCATTACGTAACAGTGTGGCCCGGTGCCTTTCGCTCTGAGAGCCCGTCACGGGGTTCGGGATGCGGTGCGATTCCTGACTAGTTAGTCATGTTATAACACGGGGGAAGGAGGCCTTCACCAACATGAATCGCGGTGACGGATTCTTGAAAGGCTTGACGCTACACGTGGCAGCTGGCGTTTGTGGACGCGGTGTTGGGTGTGCATTTAATTTGGTGCAGCAGAGACAATTTCTTGTCCCAGGCTGATGATGCTATCTTGATTGGATTTGATGGTTTTGGTACGTTGGCCTCGATGTTTGGCTTGGTTGGAATCTTGTCTTTCTATGTTTGAGAGCATCTGTTGATCTTGAGGGCATCAAAAAGCTTAACAGATCTTGTACATTACCGGCTGCTTGTGCGAACTGTCGCCCCTCAGAGCGTGTTGCTTGGGGTGGTTTTGTGACGGACTTGCTCTTTGTGTCATGACGGAAAACGGCCTCCAATCAGCTGTAATACGCTTCACCCGTCTTGCGCGGGTGTCGCCCGTCAGGGTGGCGGGGTCGAAGAATCACTCGCAGGGGGATAGTGCTCACCGCCACCTCGACCGTGAGTCGAAGTCCAAAGGGGAAAGAACGCCCATGCCAAATTTCAGCACTAAACGTCAGTATTGCTAGCGTCAAAGCGCCGGCAGCCACCACCTGTGATGGCTGTTGATGCGCAACTGATGCTGACGAAAGCAGGTGTGGCGACACCTGCTGGGGATGGCCAGCCCTGCAAGGGTTTCAGCTGAACGGGGACCGTAGGATCGAGTCCACGGCAACGGTTCACAGCCGAGCAAAGGGACAACAAAGTTCTGCCCCTTATATACAGTCTGTTCACCAAGGTGCTGAATGCAGTTCCTAATGCTTCTTCACCATTTTCTGCGTTCACCTCTCAACAACACTCGGTCAGTTCTAAATACAGCAGTACCATGCACCACTGTGGTGCCACTATGTGCATATCTTGAGACTGTGCCTGCGCTGATAATGAAAATGCCGAAGCCCAACATGGCATGCTGGTGTCAAGAAACGTTTGTATTGATGCAAGCACCAGGAAAGAAGGTTCAAAAAATAACATGTGTTCAAACGTGCACAAATTTTGCAGGTTTGGATCATTCTTGTGTTCCTAGCATGCAGAATAGTGATGAAATGCCTTTCATATGTGTTCGCAAGAATCCTTATTTGGTCCTTTTTTTGCTGGTGTAATCTGCAATTGTTTGCTGATGCGGTACAAGACGAAAACCTTCCTAATGTATTGTGCTACCTGTGTGTGACATTTGCAAGCTGGCATTTAATGCATGCATGAACACGAGTTTGCATCAGAATAGCAACAAACACTGGCAGAAAACGGCTCGTTTGCGATGCCAACAGCGATGCCATTTTTTTTTTTGACACAAAGGGACACCTTCACAGTGATTGCGATGGCATAAAAGTGGCTGTGATGACATCAATTTGTGTCAAATGGCGTAGCAATTGGCATCGCAGACGTGCCGTTTTCTACTGGTGAAAAACGTGCAGTCACTCAGAAGGTGCCACATTTGCTGGTCGGTGGCGACGGCCGCCAGGCGTCCGAGTAGGATCATCACAGCGTAGACCCGCCGAAAATTTGACAAGGAAAAGGGAAGCGAAAACTACTGCATGTCTGAGAGCAAACTTCGCGGAGATAAATGTCCGGCATACCCAGATAATTTTCCAGTCCATTGTGCACAATGGATTGCAAGTAACAGGTGTTAGTTGTAGTCAGTAGTCAGCCCATCGATACCCCGCTTTAACTACTCAAGATGAAATCTCAATGGGCTGCAGTCAAAAGGTGAGGAGGACCTCAGGAAAGGGCCTTCCCTGCGTAGTCACGCAGATGCACATTTCCGGATGCCCGTTTTCCACGGCAGGCACCGTGTTACTTGGGCTTGCGGACGTGCAAGCCTCGCAGTCCCAGTGTCCCAATCTGTTGGCTATTAGGAACTCTCTTCTTCCTCCGGTTAAAGTTTGGAAATGGAGCCAAAACTAACTGATGTCGAAAAAACAAATCTATAATAACAATTCGACGATGTCAATATGGCACAAGCCACTTAGTTCAGAAAATTCTCTTCCATAGTGTGTGCGACAGTGCTGACTTCATTATTGGCACCCGCCAGGCTGCAAAACTCCAAGACAGTATTGTCGTCCATGCAATGACCTGTGGGGTTGAAAAGAATGTTCCTTTCCACCGCCAGGTCACGGCATGGACGATAGTTTATCATTAAACCAACCAATCAAAGTTGATGACCGTAGATAAAATGAACGGGCTTGAAACTCAATAACTCTAAATTCAACTGTTGGAGTATTCATAAATACGTACGTTGCTTCTGTTAGAGCACTTCGTGGATGACGCCGGGGCAAACTCCCCTCCGGCCATCAGGGCCCCGAGGAGATTACTCAACTCTGACACACCCCGTGAGGCAGGAGACGAGGGCTCAGGCCCGGACACCGCAAGATCGAAGGTTACAAGACCGGTGAGTATAGGGGGGCGGGCGGGTGACGTTTGTTGCTTGTAACAAAGCACGTACGCGGGCGCGGCAGCCGTCGCTCGCGGCGCAAGAGCAACTTGCCGCGCGTTGTGTCGCAATGCGCATTTGACGTGCGTCAGTCTATCCCTGCGCCTGATTAGGCAAACGCCATTCTCAGTTGAGAAACGAATTACTGATTCTGATGAAGAAGAGGACCATGAATTTGGAACCGAGTCACATCGGCTTGAGCAGCTCCACTGATGTAACAGAGGTACGAAAGAGACCTTGCCAGATTTTGAGTTTTCATGACGGTAACTGATGAATGTTGTGCCATCCAACTTGTCTTCAGATTGTGTTCGGGCAAAGGCCCGTACTGAAGCAAGAGGTTGCAAGCAAGTCCGAACTCTTGCAGGAGGCACTTTGGCAGAGACTCTGCGTTGTGCCAAGAGATATGAAAAACTGTGGATTATGGACAGGGCCGCCAGGGTTGCATATGCTTCTGAGCGGGGCTATGCCAGCTGCACTGCGTGTCTGCGCGGTGGACCAACAAAGGCGTTGCTGTACAATGGCGTGTCATTAAAGTTTCATCTTGATTAGTGCGAATTGGACCAGGGCGGATGTCGACAGTATGTGAGAGGCACGGATGCCATGGAAACGCAAGCAACTATTTGCTGACGATCCTGCTTATAGGGGACCAGGTAAGGGTGTTGGTCGCAGCCCTTCCCGGGCAGGGGCGCCGCTTGTTTAACGTTGCAAGGTAATAGGGACAAGCGGTGCCATGAGGAAACAGAGGGCGCTGAATTCTCCATTAGCGACGAACATCGCACACGCAATGGCATGAATTGAGCAAGAACGAGATATTGCACAGAAGCAGAAAACACAAGGCCGAATTGCTGCCGTCAGTTTCAGGATAATTTGAAAAAATGTGATAAAGTTGTACCACAATGCAACAACGTTACATTCTGAGGCAACATGACAGCATTGCCAGATTACAGCAGTCACTGCCAAACAGTGCACTGTGCTATTCGGCGAATCTGTAACAGCTAAGTTTTTCCCAAGAGAAGATTGGCCAAACCTAGCCAGTCGGCATTGTCTCACAGGGTTTTCACAGATGGTGGGTCGGGCTTACGCAAACCGTGCGTGAAACTTCACACAAATGACATCATCCGCTGACGCCATGCGAAACAGTCATTTACAATCATTCACGGCAGACTGACAGGAACGCCTGCCGCCTCAGCCACTGAACACCCTTCAAACTTGCGCTGAAATACAGCATGTCCTTGGCCCAGGCGACGAAAATCGAAAGTCCGGGGCGCTTAACCGCCTGACGCTGACCGATTCGAGCAATGCACCAATCACTGCCAGCAAGCACCTGCATGATGCCGGGGACCGCCCCTTCCCCCCTGCCATCTTGTACGTTTCCGGCGGGAATTCCCACCCAAAATGCCATAAATTAACACCCATAAATTAACAAATGCCACCAAAAACTGTCCGGATCCGCAACAGACTGGGTGCCTTGACCCAGTGCGGGCTTTCACTGGGATTGTGAACTCGTCGAGATCCCCATGGCTGAAAAAATGCGACATCAAATCTGGGCTGTATCCAAGTTGCATCCACGCCGAATCCGACCTTTGTACGGCCGCATCCAACCTCTGTACGAACATATCGGATCGTACCCAACAATAGCCCTTCACATCCGTATCGTACACCCCGCCCCCACCCTGCGCCTCTCTGTGCACGGCGCGCGTCCAAGCCATCGCCCCAAGGCCCCCAAGTCGCCCAGAACCCGGATTGCCTGGTGCTCACACAGCTCAACACGGGCCTAAGGTTGCCGCACCCAGAACACAGGCACTACCCGAGGCTTTCTGAATTCAAGGCTCCCGAATCTCCCCCCCCCCCCGCGCACCTCACGGCACGCTATTAAATGAATCATCGACTGACGCTTGAGCGAGCGAGACGTTTCATGTGACACATCTTGGTGTGTTGCTGCGCCTTCCAAGTTTGGGCAAGCGGCCTTGCTATCAAGTCTGCATTAGGCCCGCGTACAGGAGAGCGTCCGACGCCAGGAAGATGGCCAGCACCAGCGCCACGTCCATGTTTGCCGCCACACGCAGAAGACCGTCCCGACCCTCCTCCGCGCCAGAGCACACCAGCTGCGCCACTGCGGGCCGCCGGCCGCCGCCCACCGAGTACACCACCAGGTCCTTGGTCGCGATGTTGGCGGACACCGTGAAGTCGGGCTCACCAGCGGTGACGCCGGAGGGCTTGATCGCCGCGGGCAGGTACACCTTTGACGCGGAACGAAGGTTTTTCAACGGCGTAAGAAGCAAGGGAAGGAAAGAAAAGAAAAGCTCAAAAAGCAAAGACAGCAAAGAGAGCAAAGAGCAAGAAAGAACAGCGCCAACAAACAACATGCATTCGAATGGGGGAACGAGGGAAGGAGAGCGTGTCAAGCGAGCGGTGCGCGTAACCTGAGCGGGCATTGCGCGAGACATTTGTTCGACGAGATGCGCTCCGACCGCGTTTGCAGTCGCGTGACGAGTGTTCTGGGGGCGCAGCAAGGCGCTGCTTGTGCACCCGGCACGCGACGTCGAGCTCAACCATGCCGGTGTGAGACTATGCAGAGGACCATCCAAGTGTGACGGTTAGGTGCACAATACGGAGCATCACATACAGCTAAAAGGCGCGCATTCAGCGGAAGGGGCGGAAGGGGAAGTGGGTTCGGGAGGAGGTGCTGTGACCGACCATTGAATCCCGGGTTGCAGCATGAACCGCGAGACAAACGAACGCAGACTGGTGAAAGGGTTTGAGGGACGCCTGCAGGCGCACCTTGACTTGTGGCCGGGCGGCGAAGACGGGTCGGCGCACAATGACGGCCTGGTCGCGGCCCCTGCGAGACTCGGCCTTGATCTTCCAGGTGGGCTGCAGGCCGAAGGGGCGGACGAATTTGAGGATGGTGCGGTGGTGCGGGTCCAGGAGAGACGTGCGGCTGGCGAAGGTCCAGGAGGCGCGGTGCACCTGCGGGCGGACAACGGGTCAGTCACCTGCAGGCAGTTATGGGTCAGTCATCTACAGGCAGTAAACGGGTCAGTCACCTGCGGGCAACGAATGGGCCAGCCACCCGGTCCCTCGAGTCTTTCCGTCAGTGAGCCAACGGGTCGATCACATATACGGTCAATTGCCTCAATCTTTCGTTCCACCCCCGGACGTTTCATTGCATCTATGATCTGGGTGGACAGGGAGAGGGAGAGCGTTGGCCAGTTGTGGCCCGGCGTCGGCTTTCCGGCCGCCGACAGGCTGAACAGCAACTCTGCGAGCAAAATGGTCGGTCAGGAAGTGAGCCCATGAGCGCATCAGTTGCCCCGTTCAACTCGTCACGTCAGTGGGTCAGTCAGTCAATGGTTCAGTGGAGAAAACGGGTCAGTGGACTGGCCAACAGGTCAATCGGTGGGTCACTTGATCCATCAACCAATGGGTTAGATGGTATATCAGTCAAGTGGTGGGTCAGTGCAATAGGGGTCCAATGACTCCGTCGGTGGATCAATCAGTGTATCATACTGCCAGTGTCACTATTTGGTCAGTTAGCGAGCTCATCAAATGACCGTCAATCATGCCGGTTTCCTCAACTCCGATGGTTAGAACAAACAGTATCCGTGTCCATCACATAGGTTCTTCCAAAAGCAACACAATAACAGCAGGGCTTGGACGCACTTTGGATAGCCTATGACCTGCCGATCTTAGCATATATAGCTGCAGGCAGCACAAGAGGAGAAACCGCAAACAGATCGCATCGCGACCCTCGAATCAAACAAGGCCCTGCTAAAAGAAACGTGCGGACAAGCCCTAGATGCACAGCACCGGCATATGGTAATGCTCAAGAGCGCCTGACAGTAGATGTGGTGCAGAAAGAGCCCTCCAGGGAAAGCAAGATCCTTCATGGTATGGCAACAGCACTTGAGGAAAATCCGCAAAGCGTGCATAGAAAACAAAACTCCAAGATTCAGTGCTGTGTTGTTGCCTTAAAGTTCTTGTCCCGCCACAGCAAGAATCCCACACAAGCTGCACACAAGGGCCCCAGGGGGGCAAGAAATGTCCTGACAGCCAACGTACATCAACTTGGAGGAGAACAGATTTGCGCCTGCCAATGCCAGCAAGCTCCATTGCCTTTGTTCACTGCGCACCTCGAAGATGGTCTTGCCGTCAGGGTCCTCTACTGACAGCTTCTGCATTCTGCCATACCAGATAGCAGACAGGCGGCGCTTGGAGCGTTTCTTCTTCTGCAGCGTGAGTGTCACATGGTGGCCCATGCAGTACTGGTCGCTGGTGAAGCACACAGGTGCGGGCGCAGGTGTCAGAGGAACATCCTTTTGTTTGGACGCTGCCGATCCCATGCAAGGCGATTGGCTCCCCTGCCCTTCAGTCACAAAGCCTGCATGCATCAACACTGAACCTCACTGGGCCTGATGGTTGCAGGCAGGGGTATTGTTGGCAAGCACGGGAGGCAGAAGTGTGATATGAAGTCTTCCGTGAAGATGATGAAGAAGGCCTCTGTCTTTCCAGGGTGGGGCAGTAGCGTGGGGAGGGGAGGGGCATGGAGACAAAACATAAGTGCTGTGTCACTGGGGTGTGCACTATAGCAAACAATGCTGTGCAGCTTCAACAACCACCACAAGCACATTTACCTCTGTTCGCTAAATGGGACACCCACTCCACCAACTAATCACAAAGACAAGCCTGTGCGAACGCCCACCAAGTTGTGTGCTGACAGTGTGAAGGGCTGGGCATGCAGCTTATCTGAGTGGGATGGAGGGATCCTGGCACGTAGGCATCGGGAATTCAGCAAGACTTGCAGAGCACTTCGCATACAGTTATCTGAGCAATGCCATCCTCACTGGAGCAAATATCTAGACAGAGACAACGAGAACACGCTAAACTTTAAGCAAACGGCATGGGAAGAGGAGACTGGAGCTCCTGTTGTTGATGCCAGGACTCAAACGCCGGCACGACATGCAATGGCTGCAGGGTTGGGTTTCCCAGCTGACAAACTGGTGATTGCTAAACCACGGAAAGTTGAGCTTCCCCTTAACATAGCAAATTTGGAAACACAACCTCCACAGATGATTGTGCATCCCTGTCATTGCTTGCACAATTTCCTGTTGTAGTTGATTTTTTTGCCTCATTCTTGTGGCAGGACTAAAGCACTGAATCTTGCTGAGTAGTAAGCTCAACAGGTAGTGTGTTTGCCATCCTGACAAAACAGCCTTCATCAATAACCTTTCCAAGTGAGCTCAATCGCCTTGTTCTTACATGCTAAACATGTTCTTCGCATCCGCCTAATTCGGTACAGGAACACCTTTCGCAGCTCGCCTGCACGCGCCAGCAGAGCTTTTCGCAGCTCGCTTGCATGGGCTATGGTGGCCTCCTGTATCTCGACCACTCTTGCCCCCATGGTTCTAAACAGCACCCTTGTGCGTCTAGACAGCGTTCTCGCCATCTTCCCACATGAGCCCCCCTTCCCCTCTGATCAAAGACTCGTCCGCTGTGCAGACAACACCGCAGACAGTGTGAAGCAAGGGAAACATGCAGCCTAGCATGGTACAACAGACTTTGCCGGTTGACTTTGATTGATGTGGACAGGACTGCCGTGGCTGTTTGACACTGTGACACACTGTGCCGTGTTTGACAACGTGTACGAGCTTGCCCCTGTCCAGCTCTGATTTGGGGCTGCTGTGTGCCACCACTCCGACTTTTTGCCATCCATTCCTTTTGACCGCAACCTGGCGGCGCTTGTCACGCAGCAGAGGTGCGTTGGCGGGTGGACGAAACATACCACCTCCTGGGCAGCACTGACACTGCAACCGTCACCCAATTGCCGCAGCTGGTGACACCCGCAGCGCCCAAGGGGTTCTCCATGTTCTGATAGCAAAGGGCGCGGCCTTCGGCCCTTCCACTCAACCAGGCTGCACTTGACGGGCTCTTTTTCTCCCTTCTCCTAGCGGTCGGAAAACAGGAGAAGGTCCACCCTTCTGCCGCCATCCAGTTCCCTTTTCTCCCCTTTGGTCGCAACTCGCCACGGCCCACCGCGCGTTGATGCCCCGCAGCTGTCACAGCTCTGGTACTAGCGGACGCGCCCGGCATTACCCCCCACCCCCCGCTGACAACGTTCGACGCGGCAAGTGGACACGGGCGCCTGCGACACGCCCTCCCCTCCGATTTCGAGCCATCCACGGCGAGACGAGAAAGCGTCTCAAAACTGCTTGCTGGGGGAGGGAACCATCCATTGCGTGATATTTTGTCAGTCTTTTGCGAAGGCAGCTTCTCGCCCTTACCGGTGACCGTTGGCCGCGTGGAGGGTCCGCCGAGAAGCGGGGGGCGCCAGCTGCCGCGGGATCAGGGCATCTGTGCGGACGCCCGGCAGCGGCGCCTGGAACACACCTGGCCAGACTGCACACAGCACAAGCCGCTGAGCCACGCTTCCCGGGCCCTCTTCCTCGGGAACGGCGCGCGGGCCAGCTCCAACCGCCTCCACGCGATTCGATCGCTGCCGGAAGGCGAATCGGGTCGCGCAACCGGACCACGGCCCCAAGCAAGGGCATTGGGGACCCCGCGAAGGACTCTGCGTGGTCGTGCATGGGTTCGCGAACGCATGAGGCGAAGCGCGAGCTGGGACTCACTTCCCGGCAGCCCGCGCCCCCGTTGTACGGCAAAGCGCATGCGCATATCGCGCGGTGCCGCGGCGCAGCGCGGGATGCCGCCGACTGGCCGGCGCCGCCGGTCGCACGGAGCCCTTGTCCGAACGCACCTCCAAGATGCGCGTCTCTGGGTGTCCCGCGTCGTGGGCGGTGCGCTGGGGCGGGATCGCTGGCTGCCTCTCGCGCGACAGTGGGGTCTTTTCGACACGTGCAGGCCATCGAAATGACTCCTCGCTTTGGGAAAGCGTCGGCTTCGGCTTACCTTCACAGAGCTGGGGTGGGTGGGGGGGGTGGGGGTGACGAGAGTGACCGCAAACCCTGTGCTGACTGTCACTTTTCTGTGCGCTGAACAATCTATTGCTGAATTGGGCAATCACGGGCATTGCATGCGGATGCACACACCGCCTGTTCCCATGCCGCCACGCTTTGCCAAGAAACTGGCAGGCCCGGCCGGCTCCACTTTTCCGTCACGTTGCACCAGCAACAGCGCTTCACAAATGTGCTAGGTGTCCCCCAAGGGACAGTCGGACGGTACCAGATGTCCGTCCTGCATGGCAGGTATGTATACTGGTCTTTCAGTGGCAATTACGAGCACTTCGCATAAGTGTTCTGCGGCACAATTGAATTGAATGCATTCCAAGAGCTGTTGCTTCCTCTGCATAGCACATGAGGTCGACATCTTCTCTTGCAGCTAGACCGGAGACAGAACTGGAGGTGCTAATGAGGCCAGGCTCCAATTCCCAGGTCAATGGAAACGTGAATAAAAAAACGGACACCACCATCACTCCATGAGCCACCTCCTCACAGATTTGTGGATCGTGGGCGACTACTCACGCATGCGCTCCAACTTTCATGTGCAGTCCCGGTCGACTTAAGCGAATTCCGTCTCCTGTGGAGGAGACGGAAATTTCCGTCTTCTCTGGAGGAGACGGAACTGGATTCACTCACTGCTGGTAAAACTGAGAGAAGATGTACCCTCGAATCGTCTAGTGCTGGGCCAGCACATCTTCGTCACTACCACGGTGCCTAGCACTGCTTCGATGTTTTTCATATCGACAATTTATGAATTCTTTGTATTCGCTTGTCGCCGCAGATGTCCGGATAGCAGGTCGCTCCTTGTCGCACTCGATTGCTGCCACGGCACTTGCCAGCGAAGCACCTGCCTCCTGGGGCACAGATACGCGTCTGTCTGAAAGTTTCTACGCTCCTGCGACGATGATCATCACCCTTATCATGTCGCCCCCCAGCTGCTCCCACAGCTCTCCCATCGCGCCATTCGATCGTGCGCTCGCACCTCGACAACGAACGAGCAGTAGGGGATGGTCATAGAGCGCTATATAGACAGCGCCACTGGCGGGGTCACATGCAGCATCGGGATTCGAGGCGGACTGAATTCATCAGTTCAGTGAAAAAGCAAGAAAACGACAGAGTGGAATCCATGCCGACATCATGGCAAGTGGGTTTGAGAGTCTCCTCATTTGCACCATCAGTGATGTTGCCGCAATGTGCATCAGCGGCCAGGAGCGCACGTCCATGCTGGCAGCCAAGGCGCCCAGTTCCGTCCTGGTCACCAGATCTGCCTCCATGCCCAATTCCAAGTCTCGAGCGTGCAGCTAGCACTGCGAGACAGATTACAGCTCTTCGCAAGACTGTACAAAGTTGCCATGTTAATTTGCATGACCACGATCGATTTTCGGGCAGTATCAACTGCAGCCAGCCGTCCCTCACTCCATGAGCGTCGTTACTAATGCGATGGCTGCTTGCATGCCATGAAAATGTCTTATAAAAGGAAGAAACCGCGGGACCTACTCACCTGCCTCACGATCGCGAATCACCACCCGTTTAGTGACGTGCCTCTGCAGTTTGGGTTGAAATTGTTGCAAACTGGAGGGTGCAAAAATGGATATTCATTGGATGCATTTGCACCCATCAGACCACCGCGAAGTGATTGAGGCCTTGCATATCTATCCGAACTCTTCAACCAAGCGTTCGACCCTGGACTTTGACTATGCACAATGATCTACTACAACACACGTGTCAAATTTTGCAGTAGTTTTGCCTTTTTGACAAGAGTTACTGCTCAGACACACCGTACAATCCAGAACACTTCCAGCAAAAAAAAATGCCACAATGCTGTGTTTATGATAGTTTTGGAGGCTTGCAGCGGACACCTTTGGCTTTGCTGATGAGCACAATTGTGTCTTCCGCTCAGAATCCATAAACTTTTTTCTTCCGTTTTTTCGCACGGTGTTTTGGACGGTGACTACTAAGGAACGAGATGGTCTGCTGGCGACGTCTGAACGCCCAACCGCCGACTCCGTTTGCCGCGGGAACAATGTTCAAGAAGCGCTTCACCACGAGCACGAGCCACAAGCTGTCTGGCGCGGACAGAAAGAAGCTCAGAAGGTGCCTGCCGCCTCCCGCGCGGCGATCCCATTCCCATTCACCCCCCTGATCCCCTCCCAACCTGGCGGGCGCAAGGGCCGCGATTTGCCCTACCTTAGTGGCTGCGATCAAGCCCACTTTGCACTCCTTTATGCATGCCATGGCAGGGTGGGGTATTCGCGGCCTGGCGGGGCAGTTAAGAAGCGCGCCTCTGCCCATCCACACAATGAATGCACTTGGCTTGGCATCCTTCCCGCACGTCCGGCAAGTCTGTTTCTTGGCAAAGGTGTGGGCATCTTCGCATGTCTTTGCCGCTCAGCGACCCAACAATTCGGCCTACGAGGTGGCGTGGCTTCGGTGCAAGGGCCCCCCATCTTGTCTTGCAAGGGCAAGCTCAAAACAAAGGAACAAATGGACAAACGAGCTTGGCGGCTTGACGCCCGTCGCTGTTCGCTCCCCAGGAGCCTTCAGAAGCGCTTCCCTGACCTCAGCGATGATGACTTGGAGGCCTTCATGCCCGCCAAGGCGAGCGAGGCGGAGGTGGCCAAGATGTCCTCGCCCAGCCGCGGGCTGGTGTACTTGTTGGACGGCGCCCCCGTGGCCTTCGATCCCAGCGGCCGCGGGGACGCCGTGCCGACGCTGTTCGCGCTGTGGAAGCTGCCGGGCCTGTGCCCGGCGGTGACGCTCAAGCACTGGCAGGTGGGCCGTGTCTGCGCAATGGGAGGGGAACGATGGAAAGAATGGAAGGGAAATGTGGAAGGAATGGGAATGAATGAAAATTCTTGCAGGCGACATGAGAAACCGACAAACTGGTCAAGTCACGTATCTGAGCTCAGATAGCCAAACAGCGTCCCTCTGCTGGCGGTCTAAGCTGGCCTCACAATAATTGGCAGAAAACCAACCCCCACAGCATCAAGGAACACAGATGGAAGGAATGGGAAGGGAATGATGGCCACAATGGGAAGGGAACGATGGGAAGATTGGAAGAACGATGAGAAGGGAGAGACTGGCGGTGGCAGCCACCTTGCTCAAGCAAGAAGTCTTATGGGGGGTATTCTTGTCATGGAGATTCCTGTGTGAAGATTGTCCTGAGCACTTCCTCCAATGCAATAGCGTGTGCTGCAGTTGACTGGAGAAGATCGTCTTTTGATGGAAAGGAAGATACCTATGTGGCAGAGTGCATCAACCTCCTGCAATATGTTTGGAAGGACCCTTTTCTCACTGTTCAAAATGCCACAGAAGGCTGTGATAGCAACATGAGTGGGGCACAGCGCAGAGCAGTGCCAATAGGCAAGGGTGTGCTGCCATCCACCCACTTGCAATACCATGCCAACAACTCGTGCTTGGGAAACAGCATTAACGGTACCCGATTTGAACCCCTTCCTGCCAAGTTTTCGCCATGCATTTTCTCCACATCACTGATGTACAAGGCTTTAACAGGTGTCCAAGTTTGTGCTGGATGGGGCAGACTTGATGCTGCCCGGCGTTGAGGTGCCCGCGGGTGGCTTCAGCCGTCAGTTTGCGGAGGGTGGCCTGGTGGCCGTGGTTGCACCAGGAAACCCAGCTGTGCTGGCGATCGGTGTCGCAGCAATGAACAGCAGGTAACTGCTAAAAGGAGGGCCACAGGTGGGGTTCAGCCACCCATGTCGCAATTCCATAGTGCAAGTGCAATAGGATGCAGCTCTTCCTCGAAAGAATGGACAGCCCTTATTGAGGAAAATGCAGTCCAAAGTGCATGCCATGGGAAACTCCACTGGATCTCAGTCAGATAAGATAAAAGTCCTTGCAATGCTAGTATGCATGCATTTTAGCTTAAGATTTGCTGTCACATAACAAAGCAATGTCTTTGTACAAATAAAATTGTGGAGGGCTTTACCCCATGTTCAACTATTCTGTTCCCATAGTGTTTGGATATCCCTGCTGTGGCTGAACAGCAAGCAACTCGTGTCAGTATTGAAGTGCAAATTTCTGATAGTGTGATGATATGCTATCCACAATGAGCCATGCTTGGCAGGAATGCTTGATCAACGATCAATCCATATTACAATAGCGTGTGCCTGAACATCGATGGTCCATTGCTGTACTGTGAATGCAACAAATTATGTCAGGACAATGCATTCGTGCTTGAATGGAAACAAAGACTCTTTTGAGAACGGATGCTTTTGGATGTGAACAGCATCCACTGGTACCTTGCATGTGCATGGACAGTTCTTTGTCACACTACTCACAATAGTTTCCCAGCACTGCTGCCTGTACATAGCCAATGCCATACTTTCAAACATACCCGACAGATCGGCACCCCGTCGGGCGCTGGCGCACACATGTGTTTAACTGATCATTGCCACAATGACAACAACGAAGAGTGCACACTTGCCTGCGCAGGGAGGCTGCCTCCAGAGCCGGTGGCAAAGGCAGGCTGGTGGAGATCCTCCACTCCTTCGGCGACCTCCTGTGGGCAAGCCACCCTGAACAGCCCGTCCCCAACCCGGGCTTCACTCTTGGAATGATCCTGCCCGTAGAGGAGGTGCCATCTACAGAAATTGGCCCCGATGCTGCTGAAGAGTTGAACATGGATGGCATGACACAGGACAGTGCTGCCGCTGCTGCCAGCGAACCCATGAGTCTCACAGGAACTGGCCAGGAGGGTGAGGCAGAGTGCAGACCTGAGACTGGGCTGGAAGAAGCAGAGGGCCCAGCCAAGGTCCCTGAGGATGCAGTCGTCGATGAGGATCTGCCAGGCACGTCCACGAGTGCAGAGGAGATGGATGAGCTGCTTGAGAGGTGCTTGCTGCAAGTGCTGCAGGGGCACCTTGGGGATGGTGACCTGCCAATTGCTGTTGGGGACCTCTGGCTGCACTACATGGTGCCGAACAGGTGCGAGCAGCAAACATGAAGTTGTAAGGGCGCACTGTTTTGAAGCAAGAACAGCAGTTTTGGTTGGGCGTGAGGAGAGTCACTGCATCAATGTTTTATCTCTTTTTGCATGGAATGTAATCTGAGTATTTCTGCTAGACCATGATACTATGGTTTGCAAAATTCTGTGCAGAAACTGCACCCCAAGTTGGCAGCTGATAAATGACGAATCGGCGACATAACATTGCATTTGGCAATGCTAACCCTTCAAAGGCATCTGGAATCTTAATAAGACTGGAGTCTGCACATTGGCTTGTAGCCTCAATGAACACTGGTGGGTGCTTCATGGGTGTTGTTGGATGTGCCAGCCACCTTCTTCAGCCCTCCATCTCCTCCATACTTAGACTTCAGCATGCTAGGTGCATGATGCTAGCTATTGGTATTGGACATTGTGTGCAGCAGTGCCCATTTTTTATTGCTGGTTGGACTGCATGGCGAGTATCCTTCACATGCAGATGGTTTTGTTTCTGGAGATCGCCCTTCCCTCTTTTTTGATCTGCTGGGGTTTTGTTAGGATTGATCCAACAGGTTTGCTATGTGAGGTAGATTCCATGGGCTGTTTTCATCCACCCAGGACAAAACCTGTGCTTTACCACCTTTTGGGTGATGACTGATAGTTGGTGGCCAGTGGCATACTGTAGATTTTCTCCTTGATTGTAGATATGTGTCGCTCGCCTTCACCATATGTGATGCAGGCCAATGGCATGTGGAGCATCTTTTTGTTTGTCAATACGTTGACAGCATCTGACGACAGAGGACAAAGCACTGCCCTGCACCTTTCAACCCATTCACAGACACATTTCCTCCACAGTGTCCGATCCAAATTGCCTACTCATCTCTTCACATCGGCATCTCTTGGTCTCAATCGCAGTCATATGCATGCTGCCCTTGTCAGTAGTTGATGCAGAGATGCAACGATTCACGAATGCAAGAAATGGCAAGCTTGCCCACTGTTGTAATCCCTGTGCCTGCAGGCCTCCAGGCAGCCAGCTGGAAGTGAAGAAGAGCAGCCACAAGAAGATGCTGAAGTTCCTTCAGGCCTATGGAAAGAATGGGTCTCGGGCAAAGGGACTTCTCATCCTGAAGGAAGACAAAGCCTCGAAGGAACAGATGCTGGTGCAGGTCAACCGCTCCCATGCACTGTACGCACAATACACTCCATACCGCGTGGCAAAGGTGGAGAGCGCGCCGCAGGACGATCAGGCGGGCCCCAGCAAAGGGGGGTGCGAGGCGTCAGACCTGACTGTTGAAGAGCTGTTCAAACCATCCAGGGAGCTGCAGCCCATCTTCAAGGCAGTGGAGCGTCCGATCGATGGCTTGTATGATGCTAAGGAAGCAGGTGAAGATCGACATGCTGGCACACTGCTGGCAACATATGGCAGACGCACAGTGAGGCAACACCCGTCCTGGACGAGGAGTTTATGAGGATTTGTTGGCAGTTAGTGATGCGTGTGGCTTCCAGATTGTGTGCCCATCTTCTTGTTGGGTGTGCTAGTACTTGGAGACACGTTCTCCATGAGCATTGACCCTGACTCTGGGCATTGAGATAGACATGCGACTGCGGTTCCTATTTCACATGCGCATGTCTTCTGTCCAACGCATGGGAAGCATGCAGAGCATCGCCTTGAACGTTAGCTGTGCATTGCATGCGTGTGTCCTAATGCAGTCGATTTGTGTACTCAGTCCAGTTCGTTTGGGTTGTGAACCTGTGCCGCTCCTTCCTATGGAAAAACTGATACTGTCAGAATTTGCTGCTCCTAAACCGACAGACCTGAATGGTTGTGTCTGTCAAGCGTGCCCCCCCACACTGCAGGATAGCTCTCATCTTGTCGTTTTCGAATGGAATCAGTGTATTGTGCACATGTGTAGTGATAAGGGCCTGCAAAAGCTTTGCAGGGGGTGCAAAGATGAGCGCCACTGTGTTGCAGCCTTGCTCTGTGTTCTGTTGGTTGGTGTGGATCAATTGCCTGTGCTTATGTCTGTTATATCATATATCTTATACCTGCTTATATCAGCGCCATGCCACTACCCCTTTGCGACTCCTTGATAAATGTGTTCCATGCATGGATTCCAGCCAAAAATTGTCGGAAAGATCAATGGCTTTGCTTGCTATGCTGGAAGATGAGGCAAGAGTCATAGGAGAGCGGTAATCCCAGGCCCGTGCACCTATACATGGACGAAGCAACGGCCATCCAATATGAGAAAAGGAAAGCCAAATGTCCCAATGCCTGACCAATGCCTTGCAAGTCGCAACAAGCGAAGGTTAGGTGGGTGTGTGCTGAAAGTGAGGACGACAGTATTGTTGACAGCCCCAATGATGTGACAGTGATGGCAGCAGAGATGGACACTCTGAGACTCTGCCCAGCCGGTTTTGCACCATGCCAATCGAATTCCAAACATGTCTGCAATCTGACTCGAAGTGGATTTGTATGGAAGCAGGGGACGTGGCATTTGACTATGTCAAGTTGGCGGATTTAGACAAAGGCGTGCCGGACAACAAGTACATTGTGCTGGACCCCCACCTCTGCGACGCCCTGTTCAAGGGACTGATCAAGAAGGGCGAAAGGTTCCCCACTCACCTGGCGAAAGCTGAGCTGAGAGGAGCCTTCATGCACCGCATGCTGCCTCAGTACAGAGTCACGAGGCAAGGCACCCAGGTGAGGAGACGTTGCAGCCGTAGCTTCTGGTGGCTCAATGTGTAACATGTTGCCAGTGGGCAGGCTTGGTTTTACGCCGTAAAAACTGATCTTGTTTACGTTTTTGCGCGTAATAATAATTTTTACGTTTCTACGCTTAAAAATGCGTAAATACAACGTAAAAACTGCCCGGTGTGCATAAGGACAGTACATACAGACTTACAGAGTCCGGAGAGTGGCAGCCAGACGCCCTGGAAGGGGCAGAAAACGAGTTTTTGTTAAGCGCCATTATCGCCCTTGCCAAGGGCGAGGTGGACATTGTGTTGCGGGTGCTGGGTTTAACGGAGAATGATCATTGTGCGCAACTTTCATCGTGTAACCTACGTGTGCCAGGGAGCCGTAAAAGCGTAAAAACAGACGTAAAAATAGCCCCTTTTGCAAATTTGGGTTTTTACGCGCAAAAACGTAAAAGTAAAAGCGTAAACGTAAACGCAAAAACCAAGCCTGCCAGTATGACAATTGCAGCACGCGTTGGTGCTTGCGTCATTCGTACAGTTACGTCAAGAGTTTCGTGTGCATGCTTGCGTGTCTGCTCCCTTTCGACTCGCCTTTTCCCATCGCTTTCAAGGGTACATTTACTCATTTGTTGTTTCTTTCAACTCGCCAAATGCGACTTTGTGGACTCACAAGAGCGAGCAGCAGTTTTGGGGACTTCATATGCACCAGAACGTGGTTGTGGCCCCTTTTTCCCAGGTTGTGAAGAAAGGGGCCGTCCCCAAGATTAAAATCTCCGAGGCCAAGCGCATGGGCAACAAGCGGGTCACGCGAGTGGCCGGCATAGAGACGTTCCTGATCACGCCTGAGGATGTGGCTGCGGAGTGCCAGAAGAAATTCGCTTGCTCTACGTCCATCGACGACCTGCCGGGCAAGGGCCCACGGGGCAAGGAGGTGACCGTGCAGGGGCACGTGGTGGACGAATTGGCGGCGTACCTTCTCAAGGAGAAGGGTGTCCCCAAGAGGTATGTGGAGATCAAGAGGCTGTGACGACGTTGGTGATGCGGCATGACTGTGGGCCAAATGCATGAAGATGGAATGTGGGGTTGTTTGATTAGCGCCACAGACTAGGCAGGAGTTGGGCTGTGGCTGGGCAACTGCTGGCCAGGCCAATGTTGGTGCAGCTCAAGATCTGTGGTGCTGCAGACAGTGGAAGTTGCGGTGAGGGGCGTTATTCGTAGAGATGTGGTGGCCTGCAATGCTGGAGGCCCTAATGGAGGTGTCCCTGCAGCCCACACTCTGCTTTAGCAGCCCTTACTGGATTCGGCGCCATAGTCGGTTAGAACAATGTTTAATGCGAAAGTGCCACAGTGAATATGAGCGAACCAACTGTTGGATGATGGCATTGAGCATGGTGGCAAGGCTTGAATTTGACGAAGGGAAACGAACGTCGTGTGATCGGAGGAAACTACCAAAGACCTGGGAGCTGGCTTGGGGTTAAAAGACGCCACTTCATCTTTTGCAAGCAGGTCTTCACAGTTAACTGGTTTCTTGTGCTGTACCTGTGAAGTTGCGAGCCCCGACCTTCTGAAAGTGAGCATCATACGTACTTGTACTTGTACTTGAACTTGTGGGCGCACCTTGCTGTTCTTTATAGATTCGGCCAGTTTGCCGCGAGGCAGGATCGTGTCACCGACCGACCGCAGATGACAAGCAGGCCTTAGGTGCCCAACGCAAGCATCGGGGCCCGAGCCCAAAACTGGCACAGAAGGATCATCGGCTCGCATCGATTGGAGGACTTTGTACGCTTTGAAAGCGCGATGCCAGCGCGAAGCCAAGGATGACATGAAATCGCCCATTGCGTGGGTGCGTCAGCGGTCGCAAACTGTGGAGAGGATTGGCTCCCAGGTGGAGCATGCGATTCCAGGCAGAGTTGCACAAGCTGCAAAATGGTACGAGGTGCAAAATGGTACGAGGTGCAAAATGGTACGAGGTGGTGGATTTGCGTCTGCATGTGGCAATTCAGGTAGCGCCTATTTACGGTACAGCCCTGCGATCTTCCCGCCCAATGACAGGCTGAACATGTAATTATAATTACATATTCAGAAAAACGTCACAAACCGTGACAAAAATGTCCACCTGATCCAACTCCAACAAACACCGATCCGTCACCAACCCACCAATACAGCTTGTCCATGCAGTTCAAGAACCCGGGTATGTCACCCGCAAGCCAAAGAGTGCCTTTTCCGGTCCCAAATGTTCATCTCGAGCGAAGTTTCAACAATGTCAAAAAACAATCCCAACAAAACCCAAGGAGAGGGCGGGCGGGGAGAAAACAAAGTGCAGTCTGATGGCGCGTCGCCTCCTTAGGCCTCGGCGCCGCCAAACAGTTCCCGAACGAGCCGAAACCCGGCCCCAAGGACCGTTGCCTGCCTTGGGGCCCCAGCAGCAGCATGTTCCCGCGCAAACTGGGCGCCCTGCTGACAGAACACTGTCGGGTAGCAATTTTTTCGCCCGCCCATCTTCGGGCCTCCCGTAAACTAGCTTACTGGACGTAACCATCCCTACATTACGCATGATGGGGTGCTTTCGGCATCCTCTGTCGCTGACAGTGTGCGTGACGCGCGCAACACAGTGGTGCTGACGGTCAGTACTGCGGATAACTGCGAAGTGCTGCGGTGTATTCCTTGGGCTCTACCAAACGGCCTTGTGTCCTCATGTGCTTCGGCTGAAGAAGGAAACAGTGTGTGCCTTCCGGTAACCTGAGCAGCTGAGGCGGGGTATGAGCGTGTGCCCTGCTGAAAGCGAAGTGGGTATGCCGACTTGGAAAAGTCGCGGGCCCGCTGTGCTCGCTTGTGGAAGTTGGGCGCCCACATTCAAGTAGGATGGATGAACGGGGCTGCCGCAGCGTTTCAATTCCGATTGACTTTCTGTTCTTAGAGCTGAATGTTGGAGGCCTTCGAAGTTCACCAACGCACCAGCTCGACGCCCCAATTGCCATGATGGCACGCGACCATTCGAATGCACCATGCTCAGATTGTGCAGAGCACAAGGTCGGAACGTTTCTGGTCGTGAGGGGACATGTAGGCACACCAGGCAGCGGTCGCATCACTGTATCAGTGCTGGCGTCGGTGCCTTTCGCTTCGAGACAGAGCATCCCCCTGACTGCGAGGCTTTGGGGGGAGAATTCACAGAAGGCGGGCAGAGTGGGCATTGGGACAGCAGCAGCCTATCAAACGCATGTGCCGGGATGCAATTACAGCCGCCAATCAAGAGCCCGTCTTGACCGAAGATTGTAGCCCATTGTTCCGAACGGCAGGCTTCCAAACCATCCCCCTGCGTCTCATCCAGCACCACAGCCTGCACCCAGGCACCCAGTCATTACTGATCACCGGCTGAGCGTCCTCCAGGGTTTGCAAAGCCAGCATGCATCCCTTGCGGCTTTGGCAGTTGGCAGTAACAGCGAAGCAAAGAAAAACCTCACGCCACTTGTTATCTATGGCAGGCGTTTTGGACGCCAGCACCCGGGGAGCCTGCTACCAGGCCAAACCAACCGAAGTCTTGCTCCCTCGCAGACAGTGGTCCACGCTTAATCGACACGGCAATTCTTGACGCTCACTTGAATCTTGGCAACTTGCGCACCAGGCGGAAAAGCACAGCTCTCGCAAATGTTCGCACCACACAGACATCCAAACGGCTGTCAAGACAGGGTGGCCCTAAAGACAAAACCCTACTCTCTGTCATGCTCTCTGACGTCCTGCAGCTAAGCCAGCACTGTCGACCATGGACCATGGGCAGCCGTGAGCTGTATGCAACTCGTCGCCACCGACCACCACCGCCAACATCCACCACACAAACGCCTTGACAGATCATTTCTGGACTTTGATCTGTCTCAATTTCTGGGTGTTCTCTTCCATGAGCTTGGTGATGAGGTCATCGATCTCCATGAAGTCGATCTTTCCATCCGCTCCAGCGATGCTCTGGAAAGTGCGTCCCGAGGCCAGGTACCGGTCCCTCTGCTTCTTGGGGATCCGGGCCAGCCATTTGTTGAACTCCTCCTCTGACAGGCCAACATCCTTGTCCACGAACTCCATATCCTGATTATACAGCAACACCATGCATCAGAGAGCTACATCAACTGCCTTTATACTCATTACATTGGAAAGAAGCATGCACTGCAGCTCTATTTCCAGAGCACTACAGTGTATTGGGAGTATCGGGACTGGTATTGGCAGTATGTCCTGCACCTTCAAGGGCCATGACAAGGCAAGAGCAAAGATGGCCTACATAGGTGGTGTGCAAGACATACTGCCAACGCCAGCCTTATAGCAAGCAGTAAGCAGGCACTCTTCTCATACCCTTCCCATCGTCCGGCCAGTGTGGCCCATGGGTTGGACCACTGCATTCAACAGAGAACGACCAGCAGCGAGTCTTCACACCAGGGCCACTGTACTAGTGTGCAAAATTCTTTCACTCCACAGTGTGCCGAATGAACATGGACCTGCACAACTGTGTGTCACGGGTTCACAGCCGATTTGCGTCCAAATAGAAGTCAATCAGGCTGGACATTAAGCAAGCCAAGCAATGGCACAATATAGCTGATGCCTCAAAGATCAATGAGCATCTTGTGATTCCGACACTGTAGCCCCACTGCAGTATCTGCATACTGCGAAAAATGCTGTCAAGCAATAGCAAAGGGTGCATATATCCCTACCCATGTGCTCACATCGGTGGAAAGCGCTAGCCACAATGATTGGGGACGAGTGCTTTTGGGGACGGGTGCACACTTTACAGCTTTTGGGTGATAGGGGCCAAAGATCTTGAGTTCTATGTAGCCTAGAAGTTCATTCAGACCGCTGAACAACATGCTGCACTCACAGCAACGATGATGAGCATCCCAGTCTAGACTCTCATATCAATCTTCACATCCATTGGTCCTTTTGTCTGAAAATTCCATTCCATCACAAAACCAGCCATTGCAGGCTGCTGTCTTCAACAGAAAAGGGAAACATACCATAACACAGGCACCCACATCCAGGAGCAATGTCGCTTACACAACTCTTTTGCATGCCATGGAAGCTGATGGAGGGTGCTGGTGTGCAGCATCAGAATCACACAATTGCCATGGGTCCCACCTGGGCAATCTTGCTCAAGAGTGCCTTCTCGTTGTTCACAGTGTTGGCCTGCATCTTCTCGTAGATCTTGTTGGCATTCTCCAACACCTTGGAGATGTCCTTTCCTGTCTCACCAGCCCATTTCTCCCAGTTTTCTTTGAGTTTCTCAAAGCCCTCCAGTTCGCTCGCCAGGTTGTCCCCAGCTTCCTTGAGCTCATCCACAGTGCTCTCCAACTTGTCCGCCTGCTGCCCAAGTTGCTCCTTCTTGGTCTGCATTGCAGTCAAAGGTCCTTCCCCCCTAAGAAAAAGGTAATGTCCAGAATTGCTAAAACACTGGGCCACTGTGATGTTCATACCAGCCCTTTCACATACAGACCATGATTCCCACACGCTCAGAGCTTTTGTTGGCTATTCCAGCTCCATTCAGGAGCAGAGGTCCCCGTACCACAACAGTTTTTACCACCACTGCACAGGCGCCAGTGCTATCCATTGCATCGCAAACTTTCCTTCCCACAAATACATGTTGAAAAAATGGTAATTTCTGCTAAACTTGGCTGAAGTTTAATGCGATGCATGAGCAACCCATCCAACCAGCTGGATGCAGCAGTACAACTGCAGTAGGAATAGCACATGGGCGAATCCCTTGTCCAGTGTTCTGTATATGTCTGCCTTCATGCCAGCCAGTTGCAGTGCGAATGATTGGATGCATTTCCCATTTGCTGGCCGATTGCAAAAGCAACCGCAGGGAGAGAGGGAAGAGTGAGTGTCGAACACCAGGACGCTACTTTTGGTACCGCCACAGGGAACAAGCATTCCTATCAAGAACGCAACAGAGGGAGACAGACTCTCTCCCCAGATTCTCCATTCCACTTTTTCCAGGCTCACTTCACAGATTCTGTATATCTCAGATCCTCTCTTCCCAGGTTCTCTGGCCCAAACCAAGGCAAGGACCTGAGGTTGGCATCAAAAAGTCAATCAGGAATCCTCCAATGAAACATCCATGGAAGGGGCCCCGGCTGCGCTGCAACGAATCAAGGTACAAAAACACCACATGCAGCTCGGAGCAGTGTCCGTCTCTAGATGTGATCGCCCCAGGAAACGCAAACCCCGTGGGCAAATGCTTGGGCACAGGGGCTTGGCGCCCCACCTCGAGAAAGGTCACTTGATTCTTCAGGTTCTCCTCCGTCTCCTCCAGCCTGGCGTTCTCCGCCGAAAACCTGTCCACCTCCGCCTTCAGGTTGCGCAGCGTCCAGATCTGATAGCCGCCGAACGCCATGGCCGCGAACCCCAGGAGTGCCACTAGCACATGCCACTGCGAGAAAACAGACCAACTCAGTGGAGCGTGCGCTTGTCCTGATGCGCTCGGGGCGCTGGTGCAGCCGTGCGTCATCTTCCACAACTGGGAAAAGAGCAGTGCAACTATCTTGGGACGGTGCGCAGTGGGAGCGCGTGGGCTGCTGTTGGGGCTGGCCCACGGTGTGACATCTTTGGTCCAGGAGAGCGGATCTTCACCACTGGACGAATCCGACGGGCGTGTAAGGGGCGACCGCTGTTTGAACTCCGAGCTGGCTCTGGATCACCGCCGGGGCGTCGCCAGATTGGCGGCGCGGCTCCCTGTGCGATGTTCCTGTCAAATTTCACCGCAGGGATTGACGCGCTGGCGCGAAGGGGCGGGCGGCCTATCCCCAGGGTCGTGAAGGGCGCTCGACGACAAACAAGGCGGGCATGGCGTTGGTGGGGTCAACTGAGGGATGCATCCGCTGACGGCCACCAGCTCGACCACCCTCGGATCCCACCCGTTCCCACGTTCCCGCGTGGGAACTCTTCCAAAAGGCCAGCGCACGGCGGGCAACCCGCGGCGCGATGCGCGGCCTCGCGCCGTGCCGCGCGGGATCCTTTCGCCCGGGAAAGCTCCCCGAGATTGCCGGCGATCGAATCTATACCCACGCCGCGCCCGCGGAGACGGCCCCGCACAGCCCTCCGGCATGCCAACCCCTTCTATCGCATTGGGGTACCGTCCACGCGCGGCATGCATTCCCGACCGCCGCCTCGCGATCGTCCATCCGCCACCGGCGATAGTCTATCAGCACTCTGCCCCCTCCTTCCCGTGCCCAACAACTCCATCCGTCGACATCGGTCGACCATGCCACGTGCGCAGCCAAGTGTTCAAATCCTCTCCCCACCCCTCCCCGTCACCCGCCCCCCGCCTTCCCGCCCCCACCTCCGGGCTCCCCCCTTCTTCGGTCCCGCGGGACCGCAGGGAGGATCCACGCCACTCACCCCAAACGCAGCGCCTACGATGCACAGCACCCCCGCGCCGAACAGCAGCACGATGGGCAGGTTCTGCAGCGGGTTGGCGCAGAACCAGGCCTGGAATCGCTCGCCCGGCGTCGGCATGCTGCCCCCGCCCTCACCCTCCTCCGGCGGCGGCCTCGAGGCGGTGCCGACCAATGCGCCTTGCGCGACCGCCGCGGCTGCCGCGCCCAAGGGGCGAGTGTGCCTGCGTGGCGCCCGCCCCCGTGCCCAGAAGCTGTCCCGCTCCCGGCAGGGGCCGTTACGTGATGGCGGGCCTGGGTGAAGGGGGCGTGAGATTGGTCGCCCTTTCTTTTCCATGAAAGTCGTTTTCGTTCTTTATGATGACGCTGACGTGGACCAGTGGTTTCAGCTCCACCTAAACCCTAAAATAAATTAAACTAACTCTCTAACTCTCAGCCCTGCAACCTAAAACCTGAAGCCTAGAAGCAAAGCCTAAGCCGCCAAACCCCAGTTTGTGGCCTGCGTTGTACACGGTGTCCCTGTCGCCGGTTGGGGGAAGTGGGACAGACAGCCGCTGATCCACCCACGTTGGCCTTGTCAGCAGAAGACAAGCGGATCTCAGGGAAAGAAATGGGGACCAATCCATTTTCGGTGGGGGACCGGATCCAGGGTGACATCAGCTGCATGGTGCTGTGGCTGTCCCTCGGCCGAAAATCGCATTTGCATCAAGAATTCAATTTCAGCCAAAAGACAGCCACAGCAACGATCAATTTCGATTTACAATCGAAGTCGCACAATGTGGCCGACTTCGATGATAAATCGAATTTATTCAATGATTCATTGCCAAAAGGCAATGAATGTGATACTACTGAATGCGATATGAATGTAGTACTTGATAAATGCAATACGA
Organism: Ostreobium quekettii; assembly: GCA_905146915.1. Taxonomy (NCBI): domain Eukaryota; kingdom Viridiplantae; phylum Chlorophyta; class Ulvophyceae; order Bryopsidales; family Ostreobiaceae; genus Ostreobium; species Ostreobium quekettii. The sequence continues at coordinate 79,508 of CAJHUC010001272.1, read as the reverse complement.
CTTCATATGCTAAAAGTAATTGTTTTGAATGCACGATTTTTCCAGCACCAGCTGGTCATGGAAAATGTTCATTATGGCAATGGCGATGCTCATAAACGATGATCGAAAGCGCTGCATGCGAGCACAGAAACAACATTAATCGAACTTACGCTTGGAGATATTCTTTGTATACGTCGTTTTTTCCAATGTCCGAAGTTTCTTAGCCTGATAGGAAACCTCGGAAATCGAGGACCCTCGACGACCTGGGATAATTTTCTTGGCATCAATGCACTTGCATTACGGAACGGAAAGGAATGGAACTTGTACTACGGAACATAATGTGGCTTTGCTTCTGCCTGATGCTCCATCGCGTATCAAACATCTTAGTTTGACCGCCATTATGAAGCGGTGCTTCGGGGTGCTTGACCACAGCACGGGCGTGCGCCAGGCGCGTGCCCTGCCCAACCCCTTGAACGCTTTGGGTACTTTAAGAGGCATAAATCATCCGGAAAATTTGACCCGAGCTCCCATGCCCCGAAGACCCGGGCAGTCGGTCAACTACCGTACCGGCGTTTTCGAGTATAAACGCCCCTCCCATCCCTGCTTCTATCAATTCTCCACTCCGAAAGCCTCACCTGACTTTCGAGCCAATGCTGGGTCTCAAAATGCGGAACGAGAACTACTTTGAGAAGCTGAAAAGCCCGACGCTTGGGACTTGGCGGCTGGAGAGGCGGCGTTGCGACGGAGGTGGACCCTTCGCCGCAGACCAGGGGTGAGCTGCGGAGTGTGCCGGTGCAAGTCCCCGCTCCCTTCGCTGCTGACGGGCCCAGGCGGCCTTCGTGCTTCTCTGTCGAGGGACACGCAGTTCGTGATGGCGTTGCGAAAATTTTGTGCGCATGCGCGTTGCATGGTGTACTCTTTTAATTTGGCCCCCTTTGACTCTCGCCTAGTTGCGCACGTACCGGCAGGCCGCCCCTGCGCAGCTGCCGCTGACCTGTTTCCCCATCGCTTCTCCGCAGATATCGCGCTTGGAAGTTTTGTGGCAAGATAGCATGCTATCTGCCCTGCGCAGGCCTTTCCATGCGCCGCCGCGGCGTGATCTCGCAGAGGTCAACTGTGACTGACCCGCGACAAGAGATGGGTCTGCAAGCTCACTCAGCGCACGGCGCCGCGGCGCAAGCTCGCTTGCGCTTTGGCGCCTATGTCCCTTCCCACCGACTGCATGTGCACCACAGTTTGAAAAATTCTCCAAATTTGTAATGAAATTATGATGTTGCCACGAACCGCATGCGCAGTCTCCAAATAACAACGGGCAGAACTTCAGATTCGATTCCCCGACCGTATCCGTAAATTCTGCCGACAATACTGCTGCGGTTTGTGCGGTGTCGCAATCCTTTTGCGGGCCACAAATCCCGGATTGCTAGAGTTGACTGAGGCATGCTTCGCCAGGATGCGTTTTCTTGCTTGAACAGCTCTCCTCGAGAGCAAAGAGGAGTGCGTACAGGCTAGGTCTTTTCATTATCATGTTGATTGACTTTTCCATAATACTTTGTTAATAACAACCATTCCTCTTGTATTATGAATTTTTGACCATCAGTAAGGCCGTCTGTGGGCGCGTGGCGGTCGCATAACCTTGCCTGATGAATATTTTACAGATTTCGCCTAAGGTCCCACCGGAGGCGCTGGTCCGGCACCCTGGCATCGTGCTGCAATATTTCTGGCTACAGAATGTAAGCTCCAATATACCGAATCTGAGTCCTAATTTAAGTGTCATGACAATGATTTCTATAATGTATGAGAGGGGCTAAAATTAATACCTTCTGTGCAAATACAATGCTGCCCGTACTGCAATACGTACACCAATTGGTGTCATATTTGTATTTATGATTGTCTTGTGCTCATAATATTCTCTCAAGACTAGAAAGAATATATAAAATTTGAAATATTGCCAAAATCGTCTAAATATATTCCAAATTATTTTATTCCAAATTATAATGATATTCCAAATTTGAGTCGATTGTTCTCTCACACATTCTGCCGACACGCAAATTTAGCACACTCAACTCATGTGTTAATGACTCATATTACCGGTTCACGATTCAGTTGCCAACAAACGTAGAATCTCTTTATTGAGACAAACTATTTTACATTGCCATTAACACATTTTCTTTTTGGATATGCCAATGTACAAATTACGAATTGGGCCAACGTGTTTTTTTGTTATTAGGACCACAGCAGGCTATGAAGCGTCGGCTCATCCACCGTTTGCTTGCCATGGTTTTGACCTCAAATGGCAGAACAAACAATTACAGACCATGCTAAAGGAACCTGAAGAGAACAAGATTGGATTGCAATCACGCTCGGTCATCCCTCCCCTGCTGCAGCCCGAGTGGACACGAAGCCGCTTGTGTCGCATCGCAAAAGGTCTACTCGCCCCAAGATTCATAACCGCATCGCCGTGGCAGCAACCGTGGCAATAGGCCGTGGAACTTCCTCAGCCAAGGCGACAAATACGGAAACGGCGACGACCCGTTGGTTCAGCGGGACAGCCACTGTGCGCACACTTTCTTTCAGCCGGACACGGAATCAATTATGACAATTGCTGCGGTGGCAATCACGGAGCCGCAGCGCACGAAATGTGTGCTGCCACGGCGGAGGGCGCCGTGCAATGATGTGCACAGAGTGTACCAGTGGCTTGGAGAATGTGGCAGCTGCGGCAATGTGGGGCACCATGGGAAGCAGGATTGCTGTGGAGTCCATGATACCTACAGTCCGATCACGGCTATGAACATGGACATTATCGCGGGCATGGCAGTTGCAAGCGCGGCAGCCACGAATCCCATCAAGAATCAACACTGTTGAGGTAAAAATCCCTACTAGGAAGCATAAAGCTACAGAAGCGCCGACTGTGGGAGAGGTAAGTACGGTGGAGCGGGAGCTACGACGTATATATACGGCCCCATATATGACCCCCTCAAGCAGGTCGACTGCGATTTGGGCCAGAGCACATGCTGTGAGTGGGCAGCCACCAGGGATGCGGCCACTAAAACCCAACTACACGACAGCCAAACTGAAGCACAGGTCACAACCAATATGGGAGGAACGCCACCTACAAAGAACTCAATTGCAAAGCCAATTACAAAGCCTACCCCAATTCCTGTGGCAACGTGCCTCACACATTGGTGAAGATCTACAGCGGTAGCGATCCAGAAAAGCTCAAAGTGGTGGCCAAACTGGCGCTGACGGCTGCGCGGTCGCAAAGGGCAACAGGGGTCTGCAATCGCCAGCGCTCAACAAACAACAGTGGGGGAAAAACACGCGCATGCAGGGAGATCAATCTTGATGAAGAGGGAGCGGACACTGCGATGTGCACACTTCAGGTACCTACCTAATCTAAGGCAGAACATGTTGTGTTTTTTTTTTCAATTATGCAATCCATTTCTGTAGTACTTCGCTCCAATGAATATGTTAAAACATGGCACAAAGAAAACAACAAACAATAATATACTGCATGGCGGGAATATACTGTACTGATAAATTATCAGTGATGATATATTTCCCATTTTCAAAATCGCATGCGTGGGATCTTAACCAGGTTAATTGTCCACGATTCCATCGGCTTGCATAAAGCGTCTCATTTAGGAAACACTTCGCAGATCATGCTCGACGTCAACGTTTGCACTTCATTTTCTGCATGGTGGTCGATGTTCTTAGTGCGAATGTGCTCCACCACATCCGCAGATGGCTATTCGGTGCGCGTGTTTGAGGCGCATCTGAAAATGAAGACCTCCAGATCAGAAGGGACAACACGCCAGGCTGGGTGCCGGGCCATTGGGAAATCTGCTGAAGTGGGTGGCAGAGCCGGACAGGCGTGGCCACCCTTTGCTGACGCAACCTGCTGCCAGCTTTCTGTCCTTGGGGCATTCGGGTGTCAGGGATTTGCTCTGCAAACTGAGAGACCAAACCTTGACATGGCTCTCTGTGACATCCATCACCTTGGGTAAGGGGCGCATGGCTAAGACTCCTCATACATTGACCGATGTAACGCAATGAGTTTCTCAATCTCTTCCTCGTCCGTTGAGCTTTCATGATCACATTGGAACCGATTCCGTAAGCGAGCGCTAGAGTCGATTGCGCTGACATCGTAACACAGCGCTGCACCACAGTTTTCGTTATCCTGCTTCGAGCACATAACCACACACAAGGATACAAATTCCGATGTACCCAACAATGGCCCCGCTAATCCGTTAGAGGTGATGAGAGTAACATCACGAATGTACAGAAAAGTATATTGCGTTCAAACACCTGCGTTAGTCACCACCGTCCATGCGCATCAACTATCTGCCCGTCGGACGGCCAACAGACTGCATGTCCTGCTCGCCATCCTCTACCCAGAGCACGACCCAGCGGCAGCAGCCCGCCAAGACAGCCGTGTCTGTTATAGGTCCTATATACTATAGACGTATAACAGCTCTTGGAGCCTCCTTAGTCACCCAAAAGAGACCCCATTTAAAAGCAAGCACACGGTTTTCCTTGGGACACCGCGCAGGCAATTCAAGCCTCTTCCCTTGACTGAGGGAAGGCACTTTGTTGAATTTGGTATGCTTATCGTCAATTTGGCGCTAAGGGTGGGGTTTGGGGGGAGTCAAGACCTGTGACGCCAAGAGAGTAGGTAATTGCCACAAAATCCGCATTACCTGTGGACAAGCCTTGAATGCTATTGACCAGTCGCAAACCATACATGACTTGCATCCGAAACCACCCTCAAGGTTTCAATTCTTGAGGAAGCCCCATGTTGTCTCAAGTGACCGCGTTATGGACTGCCCCCATCGGCTGCCGTTGTTGGTACTCCTGTTCGTCAATCCACTACATTTTCTGCAAATCTGGCTATTGTCTTCTCAAAAAAGAGGTTGAAAGTCTTAGGTAATACTGCTTAGTCAACCTGGCGTCGACATAAGTGTTGACGCTTGACGGGGGGGGGGCCGGGTCCAGACCTGCGACGCTGTGATATTACGTTGTTGCTAACAAAATTGCTATGGACATGCACAAATCGTAGCGGATCAGTGGCGAACAACTTATGTATTGCTTGTAAACTTCCAAGAGGTATACCTTCAGGGAAGGCCCCGTATTGTCTCAACTGAGAGTCTCCATGGCTACCCCCATTGCCGACCGTGGCCTTTTAGAATCCTATCTTACACTCCTCTACAGTCGCTGAAACTCTGGCTATTATCTTCCCCAGAAATATCTTGCAAGATGCGTCAGGTTGGTTAGTTGATGGTGTTTTGACTCACCTTGGGCAACGACATGAGGATTGATGCTCAGAAGGTGGGGAAGGAGGGGGTGGGGGGAGGGATGGGCGGGGGGGGATCTTGGCGTCAAATTGATGCCAAGCGTACCAAAATCGACACAGCGTCTAGCCCAACCAGGTTCCAATGGATCAACTAGATCAGGGAATAATCTGCAAACGAGAAATCAAACAAAGTGAAAGAAAAGGAAAACCGATGTTCACAAGAACATTTATACAGAAAATGTTCAAAAATAGTGTTGTTCTAGCGAGTTTTGACGGACACATATCCGAACTAAGGCTGTTGATGGGCCGCAAAGCACGAATCGTGACCTTTCTTCGGGAAAATGCATCTGTGATTCGCACGCGAACTGGCAGTTACAACGCGCAAAAAACAGACTGATTGCAAGCTTCGACAGAACTCCGCCCACGCTGGCGCACACTGCCATAAATGCAACCTTTTTTGCTTCAATTCGAGGCAGCGTTGCAGAAAAGGCCTGGCTCGAAGCCTTCAAACCCTTTCCGCAACATTCGCAGTCGTTTCTGCTGGCGGGCCCCGTCCATTCGCACTCACTACGGCACCGCGGACCCGAAACATCACCGTACGTCCCAGTTCCGTAGTTCGCGTACCGGTCTCCCAAGGTCCGCACACACCCCAGCGAGCTCCTCACAAAGGAGCTCACTACTCCACTACTCGCGCTCGCGCCGGCCTAAAACCACTCACCTTGGGGCGCCTTTCGCGACAGCGGCCACCCGCACTGGGCGCCGCGCCGCTGGCACTCCCCGTTTGCCACCACCCTTTTCCTTCCGCCATGACCGACCTCTACCTGCGCACCCTCCAGCCCTGCACGGCCGCGGCCGGCGCCGCGCCGGGCTCATTCACCGCCCCCGCCCCCCAGCTGCTGATCAATCTCCAGACCCGACTGGCCCTCTTCCAGCTCGACGATGATTCCGCCTCCCTGAATCCTCTGGACGAGTTTCCTGTCTTCTCGCGCGTCTGCCACCTGGCCACCTTGCCGCGGGACGGCGAACTGGACGCGGCGGTGATCTGCACCAAGGACGGCGTGACCGTGTCGGCATGGGACGGCTCTGCCATGCGGCCGCTGGCCGACGGGATCTGCTGGGAGGCGCCGGGGGGCGCCGGGCCTGCAGTGCGGCGCGTGGAGGGCGTGGCTGTCAGCGGGCTGCACGCGCCGGCAGGGATGGCGGGGAGGGTGGGTATGATCGCGGCGGCTGTGTTCGATGAGGCGATCCATGTCGTGAGGATGGAGGCGGGACGGTGCCCGGTGACGGCACGCACGGGTGGGATCCACGCGCGGGCGGAGGCCTTCGGCCTGAGGGAGGCGCTGGGCATGGCGGGCAGAGGGCCAGGTGGGGCTGGCGGGGCTGATTGACAGTCCGGGGCCGTACTATTTTGAAAAATTGACTTGGCAGCCATTCCGGCGTGGGAGGAACAACCGCCACCACCAACAACGGCGCCGGGCCCTGTACGCAGATGCTCCGTTATTCATGCAGAGAGCGGCCACATCTGCACACCAAAGGGCCTGCTGGGGGAGGATGGCTGTGAGGAGGGAAGGGGACGTGTTTCAGGGGAGGACGCCCCCATTCTGGGCAGGAGTGGCTTGGGAGGCTCTGTGGGAGATGACGCTCTCTGAGCGCTACAGTTGTGTGGAGGGGGCCGGGCTGTCGCCGAAGGCTTGGAGGATTTCGCGGTCCACATGCGCCTGCTGCCGGCCTTTGGTGTGCAGATGGGGCCGCCGTCTGTGTGAACGTGAACGTGGATGCATCGTCAGACAGAAGGACAACGAATGCAAGTCCTTTTCTAGCATGGTTCCGCAGCTTTGTAATGTCACCCTTTGCCTAATACAACAAATCAGTCACTTGTCCATTCCAAAAGGCCCATGGCCTTGTCCGCTGTCCGTGGGAGTGATGGAGCTTGTGCGGACAGGGGCTGGTGTCGCTGTTGACAGTGGCAGGTGTTGCACACACACTGGAAAAGGGTGTCATGTCTTCCAAACAGCAATCGGAAGCCAATGCACAATCTAAACAGGGCAGTTGTTGTTTTCCACTTTACATGCAGGTTCCTTGCAATGCAGTGCTGTGTCTGAGCCTTGTGCTGTCATATCCTCAAATAACCCTTGACTTTGCCTCTTATTCACTAGATAGGGCCAGCAATGCCCACCTGCAAGAGAATGGTAAATTGCAAACGTACAGGAGGCTTTCCATTTGTGTCCTGTGCTCTGCTTCATATTGCAAAGCATTAGATCGGTTTAGATCCTTTAGGTGTCCAGGTGCTGCTCCTGCCCTGAAAGTGTAGATGTGGCCATTTTTCAAACTCAGAAGATAGCGCAAGGCGATGTTGTCCTGTACATTGTTGTATCTTGCTTCTTTGGGATTTTGGGGTTTAATAGGATCATTATTGTGAGGCAAAGCCATTATTGTCCTGGACAGTTGTAGAGTCTTCCCGGTACTATTATTCTGCAGTAGCTTGCCACTTGAGAGCACTGTTGCTCCACCATGTTAGCAAGCATTCATCAACTGACTCTGTTCTTTTATGTTTTTGACAATTGGAGTTGCTACTGTCACAGATTGGTATGCCCATCAGGCAATAACCGTGCTGGACATGGCATTTGTGCCAGCACCCTTTGAATCCGAGGACCAACACCTGCTGGCCGTTCTCTACCGTATTGAAGGTGTGCAATACGTCCCTCAGTTCCGTTTCTTGAATTTCACAGAACAGCACCCCATGAAGGCCCCTTGATGTGAAGCACAATTCGCAGGTCTGAAAGGTGCAGCATTGGTGAACTGGTGACCACTGTTGTGCTTAGTGGTCGCCAGACTGTGCAATGTGAATGTTCAGCATGCAGTGGCAGCGTAGCGGTTGTTTGAAAAATTGTGGGCTGTGTAAATGTGCCTCCTCTGGTTTGCTGTCACTCTTGAATTTCGTCGTGAATGCATCCTTAACAAACAGACGCTCAATAGAAGATGTACCAATCCTGGTGTGGAAGCGCATTGAGGCATTAAACGTGCCACACAGTGTTCAGAACCCTGGCATAATATCCATGCTAGTACAGTGTTGGTTGAACTGATCACGTCAGAAAAACAGAGGGAAGAAGTCCATTCCATTTTCCACTAAATTCTTGCTCCTGTTTATGACCTATCTTCCAGTTTGATAGGAGAGTGGTGTTGTGCACCCGCATTGCCTTACAAGATGTTGATCGTGTTCTGTGCAGGGCCAGATTAATGCACTGTTGTTGGCTGTATTTCCCCACTTGCTTCTTTCAATGCCAATCAGTCTTTTGTTGCTGCGGCAGCCACCATCGGACATTTGGTGCACCTGGACTGCTTGGATGTCAATATGAAGGACGGCAAGCTCCGAGCAGGTCCCTGGCACATCAGGTGACAATCTACTTGCACACCTATGGTTATGACAAGTGAGATTTCGTTCACAGTGTTTGGGAATGGTTCCCATGCCACCTCTAGAACTTTGCAAATTGTTGAAAAGAGAATCGCCCAATCTCAATCCCCAATAGATAAAGTTCTTCATGAATCGGGTGGCGGGCGACTGAAGGGGCAAGCTTTGTGTCATGACTTGAGCTGTGTTTGCAGCCACTGTGGCCTGTATGTTGAGCAGGCAGACTACTCAGGTTGTAGGAGGTGAAATTTATGCTTTGGATAGTTTTGGTGTGGCCATCGCCCAGGAAGTGTTGTCTGATCGTGCTGAAGCAGATATTGGGGGGACAGGACCAGTTTTTCACTCATTGGAAAGGCTGTTCTGCAGGCTGCCCATCACCTCCTTGGAAAGGTTGATATGCAAATTTGCTTGTCAGTCCTGCCAAATGCGGCTTGACAGTTGCAATTGTCTGGCTTTACCCATTGTCCTGTGAGCCCCAAATCTTGTGCTCCGAATCCTGCAGAAACACATGCCATGACTTATGAGTTGTTCTTCACATTGCACACAACGGAATTATTGAAGCAGCCATTCTCTCATGGGTTGTCATTGTGTGCATTGAGTTTTCTGGCTTTGTCGATCGTCCTGGAGGAAGGAATGTTCACTCGACAACATCTCTGGTACTTCCGCACGAGCCCTCCTGCGCTGTGCCTGGCACGGAATGGGCTGGCCTATGGGGAGTACTGGTGGTCAGTGCTGTGGGCGTGAGGTTTGCGGGCTGCAACGACTCGCTGGACCTGCTCCAGCGGGAGGTGCCTGTGGTTGATTGGGAGCTTGCTGGGTACCCAACCTGCGCAGAGCATCTGGGACTTGGGAAGTGGATCGTGGGGGACACAAGTGCAGGTTAGTACACTGGCTTTCGAGTGGATATCAGAGTATGTTGCGCATTTGGCGTCCCCTTTGTGATCTGGATGTCCAAGACTTGCTGCCGCGCTGGACAGGATGGTGGATGGTAATTATTTTCGATTCGTTCATGTGCATGAAGAACAGTATCAATGGCGGATGTTGGCGGTGTGTCAGAATCTGAGCTTATGCGATTCAAGCAAGCTGAACTCATGCACTTGTGTGAACAGCAGCCCTCCCTTGTGTGCCCTGGAAAGTAACCACCATCGTGGAAGGGCTTTGTATCACCTGTAATATTGCATGCATTTTGACGTCAAGCACATTGTGCAGTATGTATTCCCTTCCACAGTCCTGCCCAGATCTAACAGCTTGAGCCAGCCCTCGTTCTGATTCTCTTGTACCCTGCAGAACTTACTGCCAAATTCGCTGACCCCAAGTGGGCCACTGAAGCCCACTGTAGTAGCCTGGGGAGCTCGCACTCTACATAGCAGCAGTGTGGCAGCAAATGTTTGCTTTGTTGCATTTGCTGTTTCCAGGTGATCACTTCACCCATTCAGGCAATTTGGCACACCTGTGGATTCCGTTGGCCCATGTCCACTGGCTGCTCCTTATGGCACACAGGACAAACAGCAAAAGAGTGAATAAATGCATCCAGTGCATTGTTGTGGAAGATAAGACACTGATTGTGGCACATGTCTCCACAGAGCTCAGATAATCAGACACCTTCAACTACCCTGGCAAGACCCTCAATGCCTGGCAAATATAAAGGGTGCAATCAGAACCTAGCCAAGTATCAGTTCTTCTTTTCGGCATTCGAACCTCTGCTATGTGCAAGTTCAGCTTGGTCGGCTGTTTCTTGGATAGTGAGGGACAAATGACCAGAAGGGAAGAATCAGTTGGTTTTCAGAAATTGTCCCTTGCCACCAAAGATGGTGCAAGGACTTCGTGTTTTCATGTGCAGCAAACAAAATCATGCAAATTCAATGTGTGCTTGCAGGCTTGACTGTTCTGGAGCTGAAGTCAGCAAGTGATTGGTACCATGCCCGTACTGCTGCCCATGCGTCTGTGGCGTCTGTCTTGTGCTGCCTGCCTCGTACATCCGCATCAGGGGATGGAGTCCTGTTCCTTGGGAGCGTTTGCGCAAACTCGCAGCTTCTGGGGCTGAAGGGCACATTTATTGAAGGCAGTGCACATACTGCTCAGTGGCCAATGAAAGACGCTGCATTCATTGACAGTGCTGCGCCAATCCAAGATGCAGTGCTCATAGAGGACCCAAGAGGTATTGGGCAAGATGATAACACTCCCCTTGCACGTTCAAGGCGATATCAGCTCAGCCCCAAGCACAATGCTGTTCCCCAATATGCTTTACCAAATGCTGGCATTTGCTTGGCTGTCGACTGTGGTTGTGGGACTGCTGGCTTTCCTTTGTGCTGTAGTGTCATATGGTGAAGAACCTGGTAGTGTGGCAACCATAGCTTGCTTTGTCCACAGATCTGCAGGGACTGATTGCACAGTTGTTTGAGTGCCGTGGAGCCGAAATTGACATCCAGCGATTGTGGCGATATTTTTGACAGGGTGCGATGATAACTGCCTCTTGCTTTGCTGTGGGCAAGCACCTTGCGGTACACTGCGGAGGGCGAACCTTGCAGCAGGCATCGTTCCAGTGCTTCTGGAAGGCCCAATGGTTCAGGTAGGACATGGCCACCTGTTCACGTTCCGCCGCCCTTCCCAAGGCTGAAGGGGAAGAACATTCTTGCACATCTTGTCAGGCGTCTTGCCTGCAACAACAGCATCACAGAAATAGCAGCAAGGAGGGGTGTTAGGTAGCTTCCTACTCAAAGGCTGTGTGTGCGTTCTACCATCAGAGTACTAAGTTCAGTTTGCCAACTGGTAGGTGACTGGCAGGGTGGTGAGTCTTTGAAGAATTGCCGGTTTGCGAACTGCAAACTCCAGCTAGGTTCTAGTTTTGCAGCTGCAGCTGCTAGAGATGGTCTGCATGGAGTGGGGCTTTGGCTTGAAAACGTGCAGATGTGCTGTGGCGCGTGGTTTTGACGAACTGGACATGAACCTATTTGTGACATTTCGATTTCGCCACGCAGGAAGGCGCCAGCCTGCTCCCTCTGAAGGCGAATGTCGCTGACGACGGGCACTCCTACCTGTGCTTCTCCCATTCCGCTGCGTCTCGAACGGACGTCTTGTGGATCGCAGATGATCACTTTCGGCCTGTGCACCTGCCTGGCGTTGCTGAGGAGTCCAGCACCCTTGGAATATGGGCGACCCCTGGGGGACTTGTGCAGGTAACCCCCGGAGAGGTCAGGTTGGTGCAGATTGGGCTGCCTGATGCTGGGCTACGGGCATGGGAAGCGCCAGGTGGGCAGGCGATTAGATGCACTTGTCAAAATCTGAACTGCACAGCTGTGCATTTCCGTGGTGCTGGCTGACGGTGCCATACAGGTGTGTGCAACTCAGTTGCCATTGGCATCATTTGCATTTCCTTTCTGTCTGCTTGTGAGCAGCGGTTCCTGTAAATCTGGGAGTAGTCTGCATCATCCTGTGCATTGTGGGAAAAGGCCATGTGAGAATCTTTGCTGAAAGGGTTGCCATTTACAGGACATGTTCCTTGCTGTTAGAACAACAAAGTTCGACTGTCGATCTGCCAGACACGTTGGTGCTGTGACCCATTTGTTTGAGAGCTGATTGTCCTTTCTCAACTTCTTGGCATATGGGCAACTTAAGGTCAGCTTGGGCCCAACAGACAGATGGGGAAGTTCGTTTGCAGTGCCTAAAAGAGAAGTGGTCGTGGGTTGATACTGTGATTTGCAATTCGCAATTGTGTCTGCAGGGTCAATCTCCCACGCAGATGCAGTGGACAGCTTGCTGGCCATTGCCATGGGTGCCGACATCATCGTCATGGACCTCGCGCAGTGCCTGGGCCCTGTGAATCAGACATCCCTGAACCAGCAGATCTCAGCCTTGGCTCTGCTGCAGATGTGTCCCAACCCTGCCGATTCCCTTCAGGACACTGGTGCGACATCCTCCTCTGGTCAGAGCCAAGACCACTTGTTTGTGGCGGTGGGAACCTGGGTGTCGAATTCGGTAAGCCTGCTGAGGACTGGCAGCCTTAAAGAGGAACTGTCTTTCAGTTTGGGGGACGAGCAGCCCCGCTCGCTGGCGCTGCTGCGTGTGCCAGGGTCTCTTTACATCGTGGTGGGCACCAGCACTGGCACGGTGGTGATCGGAGGAGTGGATATGGCCAGGAAGACAGTGGGCCTGCTGCATGCTGTGAAGCTTGGCTCAACGGCCATAGATCTGTTTCCTGTTGCAGCGCATGGCGAGACACCAGGTGCGAAGGGGCATGCTATGCTGCTGCCAGATAGAGCTGAGCTGGGCTGGGCTGTTTCCTGTGCCTGATGGACTGCCCTATGCCGGTGCAAGGAGCCCCAGAATATCATTGCACTTCTGGGTATGTGATCTTGCTTTAAGCAATGGGCGTAGTTCTGCATAGGTAGATGCATTTTTCGCTCCCAGGCAACCTGGTAGAACATTCCTATTGCCACAGGTGGGTGCAACACTGATGGTGTCCTGAAGTCCAAGTTAATAAACTCAGCATAAATCGGATGCCAGGTCGCTGGACAGCAACATCCAGGCAATGGTGGAGCTTATCAGCACTGTCTATGTATTCGTGGCATGCAAGGTATTGTGTGCTGTTGACGGTGTTGCTGGAAATCTGCAGGTCACCTGATCGTGCATGGCTCTGAGGCAGCCTTGTTGCGGCCATCATCCTATACCAGCCAACGCCACGATGCACAGCTGGAATTGAGAGATGCAGTTGAAGCGGTACGGCTGCACTTGGGGAAGGGCTGTGCTGCGCTGGCGCCCATCCACACTGCGGCCATTCCACAAGGCCTGGCATGGGTGTCCCTGGAGAAGAAGCTGATGTTTGGGTTGGTGGACCCCAAAGCGAGGCTCCGTTGGTCGTCTGCTGTGATTGGTGGGTGCACTGAGGAAGGCAACTTGTGGTGTGAGGGGTCCGCTGACACCAATCGTGTTTTCTTTGCTGTGGCCTGTCCGTGTGGTTCCTGGAACCTTCTTGGCTCACTGCTTGTGGTTATCTATATTTAATGCTGTGCCATTTGGTTTATTGGTGTGCTTGTGCGATCAAGGCACAGATATGCACTGAATGTTTGGCTTATTGGGGTATCGAGGCTGTGCTGTCTGCACTGACTCATTGAAAATTTGGCAACCGCTCACTCCATGATGCTTACTGAGGAGGGCAGTGGCCATTCCTTTCTGCTGAATAGACAGTTTTGGCGGACTGGCGGTTGACAAAACTCCCAGCTGAATGTGGGAAATCGCAGTTTGTGCTGCCCAAACTGACACGCGCTGCCTGTGTCTCAGGAGACACCCCCCTGCACGCAGCATATCACAGGACCACAAAGTGCCTCGTCGTGCTGGCTGAGGATTACGACGGTCATCACTTTATGCGTCTCGTCGACAGTGCCTCGCTGTGCCTTGTTGGCAGTCAGAGATTGGATGCTGTGCACAGGCATTGTGGCGTCCTGGTCGCAGACCTGCCCTGTTCGTCAGCAACGATGCAGGAGGGAGCAGATTGCGAGTCAGGAGGGGCAACCCGGTGGAAAGAATTCATCGTGCTGTGGTCATACCTGGTGGTCAGGGAAGGTGTGTGCACTCCGATGCAGATGCCATGGCTGGAAATGTTGACCATGCACATCTGTGCATGCATTCCTTTGAGCCGCAAGGCTGCTTCAGGCAAAAATTTTGCTTCGTCATAAATAATGTGGTGCATTAGTTTGTATTTTGCTTGGCAGGCTGTACATTGCCTGGAGAACCAATAGAAATGGAGAGGCAGAAACGAATGAAGGGCCGAAGTCCATTGCAAAACAGACAAGAATGCCCTCGCCACGGCCACTGCCTTGGAACGAACGGGCAAGATACTGGTCGGGTTGAAATTTGCGGAGGATCAAAAGCAAAATTTGTGGTGGACATTTTTATCAGGCTGGAGACAGCAAATTGCAGTGCTGCCATTGTGCTGATTTCAGTTAACATAGTAAGAGCAAAGGTCCCCGAAGAGTACAAAACACTCTTGTTTTGTACCTTGGTGTTCCACCATGACTGCATTTGTCAAGTGGCAACGCTGCACCGTACGGTGAGAATTGTAGTTTTCTTAGGCCTGCTGTCATAAGCTCATCGACGTATTGTGTACCGCGGGCCCCCAAAGGACACTACCAAAACGTTCATATTGTCGGCAGCGATCGTGGCGTGTTGCTGTATCAAGTCCGTCCGCATCCGTCCGTCCGTCCGTCCGTCCGTCCGCTGTGAAGTCGGCCATTGCATTTGCAGACATCAAGCAACGCAATGCGATGCTCAGGTGGGCAGATGAATGCCCTGTGTATTGGTTTGGCCCCCAACCACCAAACAGCGCTGAGCCCTCCCTGTGCTTCTGTTGTGCGAATGCAGAAGACGACCCTGGACTGGAGGGCACTCAAGGGCTCCTGTCCGTGTTCGAAATCGCTCGGAGTCTAGAGAGGGGCGGCGA
This sequence comes from Ostreobium quekettii, assembly GCA_905146915.1. Classification (NCBI taxonomy): domain Eukaryota; kingdom Viridiplantae; phylum Chlorophyta; class Ulvophyceae; order Bryopsidales; family Ostreobiaceae; genus Ostreobium; species Ostreobium quekettii. The sequence continues at coordinate 64,394 of CAJHUC010001272.1, read as the reverse complement.
TTTCGTCAGATACAGCCTAAAGCTGCATGGCACTTGCCCTCTCCCTTCCGTGCCCCACGCCTGCACAGTCGTCCAACCCGGCCGTTGGGCTGACGAGGACTGCAGCGGCCAGGAGGAGCCTGGCCAGGACTCTGCATGGCACATCACCCCCGTCCTGATCTCGAGTGGACCCCAGGGTCCGGATGTGGGCAACATGGGCGGGGGCGGTCATCGAAGGCCGGACCTCAAAGAGAAGCAGGACTGGCCCGTCCTTCTCGTGGGCTGCCACGACGGGGTCAGGGCCTACAGGCTGTTCGTGGACGACGCCTGCGAGGCCGGGCGGCGGGCCGTGGAAGAGGGCCTCAGGGCTCTGTCGAATTACGCAGAGCGCGTGCCTGAGGCTCCGCTGGATGGGACGAGTGCCCAGGAGGACGGGCAGCCAGCGGCCGATTCCTCCGCCCCCTCCCCCTCCAAGGTGGCCCCCCCGCCGTCCCTGGAGGTGGAGATGGGCGATTCCCTCCGCGCCGCCATCGAGCACACCAGGGCGGCCGTGATGCGGGACTGGCGCCAGAGGCTGAACGTCATGTTGGTGGGCAGCGCCCAGGCACACTCCCAGTCCACTGTGGTGTCCCTGGCTTCCGTGGACAACCTGGTGCTGGCGACCGAGTTCCTGGGCTCCGTCACGGTCTTCCGCGGCGACTTCACGGTGCGGCACGAGAAGCGCCAGTCCCTGCTCTGGGCGCCGCTGATCCCCATTTCCGCGGATCTGAACCCCATCTTCGTGCAGGCGCTCATGCCGATCTCGCGGTGCGCCTTCCTGGCCGCGGTGCACCCGGACGGGCTGGTGATCCTGCATCAGGATATGTTCGCTGAGGAGGCCCAGGCTGAGGCGTGGCGCCGCGAGCTGATCTCCAACTTCGAGTCGGGGAGGGAGGCTGGGGGGGCGGGGACGTCGTGGGTGAAGGTGGACTACCCGCACGGGCCGGGGATCTGGCGAGGCGATCCCCAAGGCCCGGGGGTTGGGGAGGGGGGCGAGGACGACGATGGAGGGGAGAGCGATGAGGATGGCGAGGAGGGCCGTGGCTTGAGGCCCCCGCTGCCCAGCATGCCCGCCGTGCAGCCCCTGATGGTGGGCGCGTCGTGCCGGCTGCAGCAGTCGATCGCGGGTTTTTGCTGCGGGGGCCTGGGCCTGCGGTTGAGATCCGTGGCGGAACGCGCGTCGGCGAGGCTGCTTGGCGCCGGCTTTGACGACTCTGTCCCGTCCAGTGGCATGGTCGACTGGACGGAGCACAGCACCTTCATTTACTACACGGACGGCGGGGCGGTTGGCGTGTGCCATCCCATCGCGAAGGACGACGGGGAGTCTTTGATGCGGCTGCAGCTGTCGTCGTCCGAGCTGCGCGCCCACCCCGGGGATGCCAAGGCCGCCACGGGCCACAGACGCGCCGACGCGTGGGAGTTTCGGCCGGAGGCGCTTGGCGAGGAGGGGCATTGGGAGGCCGGGCTGGCCGCCAACGCCGTCGATGGGGACTCGGTGGAGGCGCTGGTCGCGGACGGGGGTGCGCTGGAGAGGGTGGCGGAGCGCGCGGGGCTGGAAGGCAATGCCAGGGCCAAGGCTCTCTCCTGCGTAGAGGACCTGATGGCCGGGGGAGGGTACTGGTGACAGGGAGAGGAGGCGCGCGCATTGGCGAGAGAGCCAAGGGAAAGATTGGATCATTTAATGTCCGCAGTGCGCATTGGCGCTGTTAGGTCGCTGGCTAGCTCGTCGCTGGGGATGCTGTCCTGGCGGTGGTCTGGGAACCAGTTGAAGCCAACGGAGTTGCAGACGGATCCCAAACCGCCATGTTCCTGCACGGCTAGTCCATGCATTCAGCCCGAGTGCGTGATTGTGTCAAAGCAGCGCGTCGTTGGCTGCAGATGGCCGCCCTGGCAGACGGGTTGCGGCACGGCGCTGGAGGGGGCTCTCAGGGCGTACGCCATGGCCTCCCTGGCCAGGGAGGGCTGCCTGGAAGGGTTGAGAGGCTGCGCGCCTGTGGATTGCGTCGCGGCGACCAGACAAATTTTTCCAGAGTGTTGCTGAGTGGAAGGGGAAAGCACGCGAATTGCGCTCCAGTTTAGCATGGGCACAGTCTCCCCTCGGAATTCAACGTCTCATGGGCACCAAAGGTCCTGAGTGCGAAGGAGCCCGCAGGCAATGAGCGACCACAGATGGTAGCGCGGAGCTGTAACCGCAGCTTCTCATTCTTTCCCATTCGTGGCAACTTGGCGTCGATGCAGTGTTCTGCCCACAAGTGTGCCCACACTGCCTGAAGAATGAGGATGTTCCGCGTTGGCCCTGAGAAGGCCGAGCGAACGAACGGATTTTCGTATTTAACGCATCTCGACACGAAACTACCCTGGTAACGTGGTGCCTGCCGCTCGCCCCCTGTGCCTGGACACAGTCGTGTACCAGGCCAAATGACAGTCGTTCGCGGTGATAAAGCACTGCACCAGCTGCACACTCCATGGGTTGCAGAATCTTAGGCCACAATGGCGCCCTGTCAATCGATGTACATCGATCACATTTGCCACATGTGGCGCAATTTAGAGAACGCAGCGGAGGGCAAACCAGTGGGAATGATTGCACTGGATAGGCGATCCTCTCCCAGCAGCAAAGGGTGGGGCAGCTGAGCGTCTGCCCGAGGTTGCGCGATGCGAAACCGGGAGCACGTTCGCTGGCGCGGCTGTTCCCTGCATTCCGTTCTGATCGGCACTTTTCTGGGCTGTGCAAACGGATGCTGGGCTGGAGTGCTTCTAATGATGGAACAACACGAAGGTTAGCCATGCGAAATTGTGCTGCGAAACGCATCTCGAATGCGGCTGCAGGTGTCGCATTGCCAACGCCCAATTTTGGACCAGGACCCGATGAATCCGTCTCGGGCATTTAATGCAGTCACAGCAAACAACCCGAGGAAGAATCTATTTTGTATTTTGTGCGTTTGAGGCTCCACGAACCTTAAGCAATGACGTTCTCGGGACGTGGATGCTAAGATATTACGTCATTGTGCTGAAGTCAAAAAAAAGCCAAAGAGAGAGGCTTGAATTGCCAGCATGGTGTCCCAAAAAGCCCGTGTGCATTCTTTTTGGCGACTACAACAGACACGGTTGTCTCGGCGGGTTGCCGTTTCTGGATCGTGGCCAGGGGAGAGGACGGCGAGCAGGACGTGCAGTCTAACAGCCGTGTGGAGGGCACAATGTTGATGGGCACGAAGGAGGGTGATTGACAGCGGATGTTTAAAAGCATTGGAGTTTCAGTCATTGGTGATGTCACTCGCATCACCGCTAATGGGATAGTGGAGCCACTGTTGGGTACACCGAAGTTTGTATCGTTCGGTCTTGTGCTTGAAATGGGATAATGAAAACCATGGCGTCGCGTCGTGTCATGTGCCATCAATAGTGGTGCTTGCTTCTGGAATCGGATCCAATCTGATCTTGAAAGTTTCAAAATCAAGTAAGAGATTGGGAAGCTCATCGAATTGTATCGATCTAATGTCTGAGGAGTCTTAGCCATGCACCCCTTACCACAGGTGATGCTATCACAGAGAGCCAAACCAAATTCTTGTCTTGTCTTGTCTTGTCTTGTCTTGTCTTGTGGTCTTTGTCTTGTCTTGTCTTGGTTCTGTCTTGTCTTTGCCTTGTCTTGTCTTTATCTTGTCTTGTCTTGTCTTTGTCTTATTCTTGTCTTGTCTTTGTCTTGCTCTGGTCTGTCTTGTCTTGTCTTGTCTTGTCTTGTCTTGTCTTGTCTTGTCTTGTCTTGTCTTGTCTGTCTTGTCTTGTCTTGTCTTGTCTTGTCTTGTCTTGTTGTCTTGTCTTGTCGACCTGGTCTTGTCTTGTCTTGTCTTGTCTTACCCTGGTCTTTGTCTTGTCTTGTCTTGTCTTGCCCGTGGTCTGTTTGTCTTGTCTTGTTCGGAGCCCCTTTGTCTTGTCTTGTCTTGTCTTGTCTTGTCTTTGTTCCTGTCTTGTCTTGTCTTGTCTTGTTCACCTTGTCTTGTCTCGTGGTCTTGTCTTGCTCGGCAGATTCTCGGCTGACCGACCGCCCCTAAAGAAAGAAAGCTTCTGGTAGGATGCCCAGAAAAGGGTGGCCGCGCCTGTCCGGCTCCGCCATCCCTTTAGCAGATTCGCAGATGACCCGGCACAGAATCGGGCCATGCGTGTCGTGCTCCCTGATCTGGAGATCTTCATTTTCGGATTCGCCTCGAAGGGAGAGCGATCTGCAGGCACGACGGGGCACATTCGCACTAAGATTATTGAGCCCCAACGCAGGAAATCAAATCCAGATATTGAGCATGGTCTGTGAGGTGTTTTTTAAATGAGCCACTTATGCAGGCTGCTGGCACAGTAGACAGCTACACTTGTTTGAGGTATCTTGCACTCAATTTTGGCAGTGAGAAAACATAATACCAGCGAAGCACAATACCAGCCCTGCGCAGTACAGTGGCTTAATGTCTGCTATCCTATCTAAGGCTTGTTATGACATAATTCCTTGCGGTGAAGTAAAATTGCAATGAACTGCAAAATTGAAGCAAGATTCTGCCCAACACGCTCCACCTGGGCTCGGGTGGGTACCTGCAGTGTGCCCGTCGCAGCATCTGCTTCCTCCGCGCCAAGAGACTCCTCCCTGGGCGCTTGTGGTTTGCCACCACGGCCGTCTTTTCAGCGTCATTGACTGCAGACACCCCGTCGCCCTTTTGCGAGCGTGCAGCCGTTGCCGCCTATTTTGTCCACGGCTATGGGCTTCTGTGGATCGCCAATGCCGTAGCGCTTCACCAGTGGGTGGGACCAACATCAGTGTCCACAAGAATTTGGGCAGGCTTTGTAATTGTTCCATATTTGAATTCCTTGCAGGTGAAGTTCCTCCCATATTGGCTGTGACCTGTGCCTCAGGTAGGCTTTCAGGTAGTTTTGCCTTCAGGGCCCGTATCCATGATGGCTTCCCAGCTCACGGTATGTGTTGTGGCCAAAATCGTGGTCAGCCTGCCTGCCGGGGTCATATATGTTGTAGTTGGCGCTCCCACCGTACTTACCTGTCCTGCAGTAGGCGCTTCTGTGGTTTTCATGTCCTCCGTAGGGATTTGGGCTTCTGCGACATTGAACCTCTTGATGGGGTGATATGCTGCCACTCTTGCAGATCCATGCCCGCCACAGCTCCCGAGGCCACAGCCGAGATCGGACGTTAGGCGTCACGGGCTTCTTAGCAATCCTGCTCCTCATAGCGCACCACATTGTCGCAGCTACCACGGCCCCAACGACAACCGCACGCTGCGGGTGCATCGCTGCAGTGACTGCCCTCAGCAGTGACTGCACACATTCCATCGGCTGCAGAATGCGCTTGTCATCGCAAGAGTAGGCACAAAGGGCTCCGTGGCCTGCTGGGCAGGAAGTACTTCCACACTAGTGTGCCCACGGCGACAATCGCGTTGCGCGTAGGCATCTTTGCTGTTGCTGTGCCTGTCACGATGGTTGGTGCCACGGTGCTGCCGTGGCGAAAGGATCAGGAACCATGGGACGAGCAGTCAATTTTCGATGTTCCAGAGCGGTTTCCGTGTTCATTCGATCTGCAGCGTGAAGGAAGGGATGAGCGAGCGTGATTGCGATCCGATCTTGTTGTAGTGGTGCGGCTTTACTGTTGTTCAAAATGGTTTATCGTCCTATCTGATATAGAGGTGGCCACCCAGATCCATTAATAGCGGACAGAGGTTAATTTTCGTTAATTTTCCGTTAATTAACGGAAAATAACAAAAAAAAAACAAAAATTAACCAAAAATTAACGGATTTTTGGATTTTTTGGGGATTTTTGGGTTTTAGTCATACTTATAGTTTATGGAATTCGCTATTAGAGAGTATGTTTGTATTTTATTTCAACCTATGCATACTAGATTTTCAACTAGCCGCAGTTGTTGTGATTTTTTGGGGTTTTTTTCGATTTTTTTGGATTTTTTTCATTTTTTCTGAATTTTTCTCCCTTTTTCTTTAACGAAATTTAACGGGCAGCTGATAAAAATTAACGAACGGGACTTAACGGACCGGATGGCATCTTTGAGTGGCCACCTCTAATCTAGTATCAAAGTCATGGCATGGAAATGGCGGATGGAGCGCTGGTTAAAGGTGTGCTGTGGTTTTATACATTCTGGACATTATAGCAACCTCGTTTGCAAATTAGGACTCAGATTCGTTGAACATGCGCTCACATTGCTAGGCAGAACTATTGTAGCATGGCGCAAGGGGCGCCGGACCAGCGCCGCCGATGTTTCCGCAGGTTATATCCGCACCATATCCATAAAGCAAGATTAAAGGCTACCTCACGCTCACAGATGGCCTTGCGGCCAAGAGTCACAGAACGAAATGAAGTTTTACTCATGCTAACGATCTAGGAAAGTACCAATGACGGTGGAGGCGAAAAGGCGTCGCCCTCGTGATCTCGTGTTAGCTCGCGAGGTGATGTGTTCAGCCAAACGTATGGTGGTGAAGCTCATTTAAATCAATTGTGAAAATTAGCGCTTGCCGACGTGTGACATCATTGAGATATTGCAAAAGACGCAGGGCTACAATACTGCATTGCAAATACAAATTGGGGAACTGATCGGCGCAGTAGAGTCCGAAAACTTGGCCGCTGTCAGCCGGAGACTGCGCACGTGGTTTCGCATCATCATAATTTCATCGACAATTTGTAGAAATCTCCAAACGGCGCCGCACATATTCTCGCAGGGAAGGGACATCGGCGCCAAGAAGCAAGAGTGCTTGCGCAACGGCGTCTTGCATTGAGCGAGCTTGCGGACGCACATCGCCTTGCGGGTCAGCTACCGTTGACTGCCGACAGACCACGCAGCAGCGGCGCAAGAAACGCCGGGTCAGGAGAGATAGCATGCTATATGGTAACTGTATAAACTCTGAAGAACGATGCCCGCCGATAAGCAAAATGCCAAACTACGCGTCGGCAGCAGCGTGCGGGTGGCGTGTTGGCACGTGCGCAACTGGGCGAGTGTCAAAAGGAGTCCAATCGAAAACAACCCTACCCAACGCCAACAGGAAAAGTTTTGCGCAGCGCCGTGGCGAACTGCATATCCCTCGACGCAGAAACGAGGACTACCTCCCGCCGTCCGTGACGAAGGGAACCCGGATGGGCTTCGGCATGTTTTGCAGCCCACCAGCGGTTTGCGGTGAAGGCGTTCACCTCCGCCGCACTGCCGCCTCCGTCGCCGTCATGGTGGAGCCAAGATCCAGGGTGCCTAACCTCTCGGATTCGCTCGCGTTTCCGACTCTTGCCAACCAGCGTCGGCTCGAAAGTCGAGAGGGGCTTTCGGAGTGGAGAGTTGGTCAAATCAGGGACGCAAGGGGCATTTATACCGGAAAACGCCGGTACAGTAGTTGACCAACACCTAGGGTCTTCGGGACGTGACAACCCGGGTCAAATATCGTAGAGGATTTGATCGCTCTTAAAGTACGCCAATCTTTCAAAGAGTTGGGCAGGGCGCGCGCCTGGCATACGCCTGTGCTGTGGTCAAAGGCGCATCGAGGCACCGATTGAGAAAGGCGGTCAAACTAAGATGTCTGATAGGCGATGGAGCATCGGGCGGAAGCAGCGTCACATTTTATTCGACATAGTTCCATAAACTACAGTTGAAGGACCACTCTGCTGCAATATTGTTGTACGGTAGGGATGCTGCATGATAGGCTCTTTTAGGGTTTGCACACTAAAATGATACGAAACATTTATCTTAAACTCATTTTTGGAACCATTTAACACCAGCAGTGTTAAAGTGTGGCTGGGACTAAACTTTGTCCATCGAGTCATGATGTCCGATGGTGGGACTTTCCTCGTCCAGTAGCTATTCAGTCGAGCATCAATTCGGCATCAGATTCTCATTATCCAGCGTGAATACAATATTCAAATGCGGCCATTACTGCACTGAGTGTGTCATCATGTCTGAAGAACTTAATGTAGAGTTATTGCAGCTTGCGCCAACCTAACGATCCGGCATGCAGGTATGAAGTAGCAAGTGGATGCTTAGAGCTGGGCTTGGCATTTTTATGGAATAGAGAAGATTGCAACATTGAATATCGACTAATTGAAGAATGTCTATACATTTCGGATAGCAAATATGAGAGGATGCACGCTTGTGGATTGCGTGGTAGACGAATCAACTTTTTCCGATGTGCGGCTGAGCGGAGTGGGAAAAGCAATGGCACTCCTTTTGAATGTACATGCAGTCTCCACTCAGAATTCAGCATCTCCTGGGCGCAAAATGTCCTGACTGTGAAGGTTGCCATGAAAACTGGCCATCCGCCAACTCTTTTATCCCCCAACCGCCTTGTCACGACACCATCGCTATTTGCCATCGCCTCATCGACTTCATACTGTGAATTTCACACCTTAGGAGCTTCAATTCATAGTGCACAATTCGTTTTCAAATAGCCTGACCGCTTCCCGTTCCAAATACCTTCCCTTTTCCCCTTGCAATCACTTTATATCATTGCACACCACTTTCCCTTTTATACCCGTTCATAGCACCTTCCCCAGCGCACTCCTTCTCATAATGCCTTTGCACATGAACACAACTCGTTGCTCATGTCCTGCGCTGCTTATCCCATGGAGCTTCATCCTCCATTCAGCTGCCTATGCACTACCATCTCCAAATTCACTCCAAATACCCTACAAATATTCCTGTTGGTATTCAAGACCGGTTTGCTTCTCAGAAGCTAATGACAACCTAACAAATATATCTACCAGATATTGGGGGCCAAAGGTATACACCTAGACGTTTTTGTCAGCATCAAAAACAAAAAGACTCCATTTGCCCCTAGATTGATATAAGAACCTGCCACAAAGTGGGTGGTTGACCGGCGCCAGCGCTCCTGGCCAAGGACATCCCACGCGCCCTAACCAATCCGCTCGTCACAAACTATTCGTGCCTCACTGAACCTCTCCACCCCGCCCATCGCTTCGTGCAACACACATCCGCTCTCCCACATGGTGCGGCCATGCACTATGAGGTGGTCTTCTGGTGAGTCCTCTACCGGCCCAGTTGCACTATGCCATTCTGCCGAGCCGCCATCCCCCCCGCCCTCCTCCTCCTCCTAGGGATCTCCTCAAGGGCCACCCCCGCAGCTAAGGCAGCTTTGGCCGCGGCCGACCGTTGCACACAAATTCTCTCCTGGAGATCAGAATACAACTCCCTGATTTCAGCCTCCGATGCCGCCTGAGTGAACGGCAACGTTCGGCCTGCTCCCTCCGGGCTTTCCATGCCCCTCCGACCCCTCAATGCACCATCCTCTAGCAAACTTAAAACCGTGTTGAGCTTGCCCTCAATGCACCGCAAGCTCTGTGCATTCAACTCCACTTTTCGTGCAAGTTCCGCCACTTCCGCCGCTCTCATTTCCTTGCCCATCTGTGCGGGAGGGCCCGTTGCCGTCCTTTTCTACGCAGCATTCTCTCAACGCTGAATTGATAAGTTTAAATGTTCACTGTAACAACACAAGTGTTCATCAGCACAGACAATAACACATGCGCGGGTTGCGCTCTAGATCTGTCTTGGGCTAGAGATTCAAATGAATACTGTGTTGCAACTTATTCGTATTTATGTGTATAGTGCTGTATGCTGCAAGCACATTGTGCTGATGTCATATGATAAGGGATATGGGACGCAGGTGAGCTGGGGATGGACCAAAAATGGGACTGGACGACAGGCTGCAATCACCAGTCGACAGAACGCGAGGGTGGAGCGCAGAGATTTCATGCATCAACACAGTTGTGATGAGATGCACCACGGATATTCTTCCAGCACCCTGAAAGGCCCATAACAACACTTGTAGATGCGATGCACACAAGACCATTCCAACACATTTATTTATAAACATATATGCCTCAATGGTCATTTAAATAAAATGCATGCGACATCGGAGAAGTAGAAATAGTTGGGGGCATAGCTGGGGGACTATAGCTGGCATTTTAATCAGTGAGCAGAGCCAAGTCCACGAACCCAGCTAACCAGCAGTAAATACTGACAGTGTAGTGTATGCAGTGTAGTGTATGTTGTGTAGTGTATGTAGTGCAGTGTGTGTAGTGTAGTCTGTGTAGTGTAGTGCATGTAGTGTCTCCAACCGCCTCAAATGCACGAGGACAACATGCTGCCATGGGTGCCAAATGGAATCGAAGCAAGTTCTCCGGTAGCCTTAGAACGATACCTTAGCCAGCGAATGACGACGTACCATCCGTCCTTGCGAGGTCAAGAGCCTCAGGCGCCATCGACAGGTTTCCAGCTGTGATGATAATCTTTTCAACACCTGTGAAGAGATGAGCTTGCCGCTCAAAATCCTTACATTACACGCAAGACTTTGTCTCCAGCACTGTTTCCTGTGTGTTCCCTTCCAGAGCACCATTTACACTAGCCCAGAAAATGCCAAATATGCAAAGCAAGCAGGCTATGAATGGACAACGATGAATGCAATTTCCAAACCACTCGTTGCATAGACATATCGAAAGCACCAGTTGAGTGAAATTATTCTCTAAAAGGAAACAGAGCAGCCGCGGTGGAGCACCATAATGCCACGCACACGTTTGAGGGCAGTGGGCACACAAGGGCAAACCGTCCACACAATCTAGTTGATATGACAACGCAGGGGACATTCCATTTTGGAATTTTTGCTGAGGAATCAAGCAGGCTCCAATAATGGCAGCCGCCCTTTCCATCATTAGATTGCAGTGAACATGAAGCCATAGAGTGCCGCGAATCCATCGTGTGCTAATGGAACTTCAACAGATCCACAGTCTCAACATGAGTCCTCCAAAAGGACCAAATGCTGTCCACCTCAGCTGGTAGGGCAGTTGAGGTTCAGAATTTATGCACAACCGAAGTTTCCACAATGTGGGGCTGCCTGCAGTACGTCTTCTGTGATCAAAAGCTTACAAAGCTTGGCAACATGACTACGTGTAGTTGGCAAAATAGAGCAATGAATGACAACAACAAGTGCCCAGCAGCAGGACGTGCCAATCCTCCACGTTCCCACTGACTGTGGACCTGAAATCGTCCTGGAAGAGCTGAAATTCTCAGGAATATCCATCCTGACACTGCCAACCACTGTAGCAAGCTGCCAGCCAGAGCACTTGCACACATCAGCGCCAGTGGCTCGTGTTTCCTGATGCATGCCTGTGTTTGTCGGCATTCCTGCACCCTGAACGCTTGGAACGTTGAGTGTTCTGATCGTATCGGCAGATGTGTGGCACGCGAATGTCAGTTGACATTCAGAGTAATATTCCCGCGTGGGAAATGAGGGACAATCTTGTGTCCATGCACAAGCCATGACCTGGCGAATCCCAACCAAGACCACAATCCTTTCACTGTTGATGCCTCTTTCCGAGCGCAAGGCCTTGTTTCTACCCCGCGCAGGCAACTGCAGCCGCAAAGAAGCTCGCAAAGCCGGAGATGGCCCACCTATGAGCCTCATGGCTGGTCGTCTAATATCCGGCCTTGGTCCCACGCCTGCTGATGAGCCGCCCGCCGCGCCGCTTCCGATGCCTCTGCAGCGGAGTTGGAAACCGAAGGCAGCTGAAGGCAGCAACGCGGCGGGCGCCGAGCCGAGGCGAAGGAGGGAACGCGACATGAGTGCGTCCCTGTCGATGTGTTTGGCGCTGTTGTGTGCAACAGTGGATACCGGTACGACAACCGATACGTATCGCAGCGGATCCCTTGCAGCCTGCAATAGTCCTCGAGCCGAGACCGAGACCGAGAATGTGTTGCGCGATGTTTCGCTGGAACCGCAGTGTTCTTAAGGGGTTTGGAGTGGGCTAAGTACTAAAATAGCCTGGCCGGCCAAGAGATGGGGAGGTCAATTGCATGGCCAGGAGTCAACTGCGTAGTTGATCAAATGCATGCATTGTGCAGAAGGATACTTGCATCAAGAAGTTCAACAGAAACAGCGCCCAAAGTAGCATGTTAGCTGGTGAGCAGCAGATATTCAATGTGCTTGTATAGAATGCTTTCAAGAAATCGGCACAGCAAGAATCTAAAAAAAATTGGTAAGTGGCAGATGCTGCAAATATGCGCAGTGTTGTTGTTTTGTCCGCATCAGGTATTTTGTGTCTGCAGAGAAAAGGGGATGCCACAATACACTTTACGCACGGTATGCTTGTGGTGATTAAATCGTATCGTGCATGGCTCCGCGCATTGTATGACCGGCCCCGGCAAGATTCTTGGCGCCTCGCTGGTCTCAACTTCAGGATCTGCGGATTTCGGCGCTGTTGTCAGAGGGCCGACATTCAGCGCGATGCTCTCTCGGCCTGCTGCAGCCGAGCCCACTGTTCCCCTGATGTGGATCCAGGAACACGTCGGAAAAAAGTTGAATATCCTGGATATGGCCGTATCCAGGATATGGCCGTATCCCAGGATATGCCCTCCATACAGCATGCCACACTGTTCTGCAGTTTTCACTGCAGCGAGGATTGAAGAAAAGCAAAAGGTGACTTCCGCAATTTGTAGCATTCGCTAATTTTTATCCTCGTCCTGGGCCCTGTCCCTCTCGTCTGATAGCATTTGCACTACATCCAGGACAAACGCCCAGTTCGAAAATGAAAAACCTTACAAATTCAGCAACGTCAATTGCGAATGCCGCACAGCATCGCCACAGTCTTCAGAAATATTAATCAATGCCCTAATCTCTGACGAACATCATGACGCCCAAGCGCAATATTGTCAAAAAGGTTATAGTGGGGAAGCCGAATTTCAACGATTTTTTTCAAGTATTGCAGCTTTGTGCATTCTGCATGCGGTAGCAACTCTATCCGCCACCGCCATACCGGGTAACACCGTGCGTGTTGCTTCTCATGGTCATTATGTCCAAATGCATTAATATTGTAAAAGGCGGGGCATGCGCACTGATGCAGATATGTGGAAAGTTTTGGGTCCGACAGGGGGTGGCTATGATAAACTGTTGCTCAACGCTATAAGCTCAGATTCGGGCTAGGCAATGTCCAGGGGTGTGAAGTAAGAATAAAGCGGCCACATTGCCGCCTCACAATGCAAGCCGTGCGAGCCGGTTGATCTTCCGAACGTGGCATTCAGGCAGCCGTCGTCAGCCGGCCTGTGCAAGACCTGCGCAGGGGCCGCTGGAGGCAGCTCCAATACTAACGACTTCCGCCCTAAATCGTAACAAATTTGGCTCATTTTCGCATTTTCTACTCTCAATGACGTATTAAGGGAGCGGCGGACATTCGCTGACCCAGCCAGTTTCAAGTCTCCGACCCAGCAGAGGGTCCCACCGCCCACCCGCCCAAGCCAACAAGCCTCCGCCCGTTCAATTTCGCCCACGCCGCAGCCCCCCCTACACTTCAAGCGGACAGAGGAGCGCCAATCGACGGCACTGGGGAAGGCGACTCGTGAACGAGGCGCTGAGACGCCGCGGCGGCTCTGCTGCCACACGAAAAATCGCCACACATGGTGGGGCGAAGCACGCGCGCCCCCGCCCACCAAAACGGGCGGCAGATACGGTTTGAAAGTCGAGTAGCGCGCACCGGAAAGCGCAATACGTGGCTGCGCGCGCGTGGCCGCCGCGGATTTTGGGCGGCACGGGTAGACTTTGTGGGCTGCGCCCCACTCGCCACGCGCTGCGCACATTCGAGCCGCTATTGAGTGGCTTGTGTTGACACAACGTGCGCACTGCGTTTTCAGAGTCGCAGTGCGTGTGGCGAAGTGTGCGCAAAGTTTGGGTCTCGTTGAAGAGGAATTTCCCCCCCCTGGGCGCAAATTATTTCTTAAGTTCTGCGTGCCCATTTCCAGTACATACACTCCTATTATCAGCCTCGCATTCGCGTCCACACTCAGATTTGGATCTTCCGGACTCATGCGCGAACTGCCGGGTATGTTCCCATACTCGCAAAACTTCCACTGCGTCCTGCAGTCTCGGACAGGATTTGCCAGTGCCTCCCTGCATGTTCCACATCTGTGCAAAGTGGGACGTTGTTCCATTTGTGAATTTGCCTATGTGCAGGCATTCAAGAGCGATTGGAGGCTCATTTAAACATGAATGATATGAATGAGGAAAATCTTCAGGAGAATTCACAAAAGAGAAAGTTTTCACTTCCGTTTGGTCATATTTTGAAATTCAAGTCAATAAAACAAGTGTCTTGCACCTCAGCTTGTTTCAATGCTTGCTGTTAAGTTGAATTTTAAAACCGAATTCAATTACTTGGGATACGTAATTTGAACCGTGCAGCTCAATATACAGTTGCCTCTCAACCCGATAACGTTCATAAAGTTGGAATGAGTTGCATTAGATTGCATCTACCGTGTGTTCCCAGCAGGTTGCTACACCTAGCTGCGTCTTCATGCCATTCACCACGCCCACTTGCACAAGTCATTCCTTTTCATATTGTAGCGCCATTTGCGTGCCCATGAAAATGTGCGAACATAACCGTATGCGTGACCGAAGTTGCCAGTTGGAAGCATCTGCGTTTAGGAAGCCATTTCCCTCATGCTTGGGAAGCTCGAGTGCTCCCTTCTCGCCAGGCCAGCAAACACCGACCTCATCAACCGCTGCAACTATGCTGGCGGCCGCCGCCAGCAGCTGCTCGTAGGTCAAAGGCACGGCTTCGCCACGCTTCTTGCCATGTCTCCACCACCGGTGTGCATGGCATTCAAGAAATCCTGCAAAGTTGCAAATTTGCTTTAAAACGCGCCATGAAATGCCCATATTCAGAGAATTTTCGCGTGATCGGTATCGTTTCGTCACTTTGTGACGCTGCGGAACAGGCATAGCTCTTGCGGATTGTGAAAACGCTTGTGGGCGCAGCACTCAGCGTTCAATCCGAAAACCCATCAGTGTGAGCGCTCCATCCGGCTATCGAAGATGCGCTGTTCACCCTTGCGCCGACGTACCGTACTTTCATGATAATGAAGGAGAGAGATTTTTGAGGACGCGGGCGCAGTCCAGGCCCACAGGTGGTGGTATGAACAGTGGTCGAAAAGACAAAATGTCGAACCACAATTCCACAATTTGCACCGAGCCCAACAGCTCCGACTTGGGCTCGCAATCAAGACCCTGCTGCTGAAAATGAGCAATCAACCGCCTCAGCTCGCCAGCGCCGACAAGCACGCCACAAAACTTGGGGCGCCTCACGCTGTTCAATCAAAGAGATTCGATCCAGAACAAGCTGGTCAAAGTCACATCGATGTCCTTGGCTCCACAATGTCAGGAAGCAATTGGCCTGACACCATCAAACCGAGAGAAGCTCACAAATGAGGCGGGCTTTCTTCAAGCATCCAAACTGTTGCTGACCCACAAATGCTTCCAGCCACTGGGCCCGCCCCGAGCATAATCCAGGGCATGAGCCAGCAAATTGCAAAACTGCCGCCAGAGACTCGGAGCATCGTCACACGACCGCAGAACGGTCGTTCATCCAATTTAAACTCACAAAAATGCTGTCCGTCTTGTGGCAAAACTCCCAGTGCACTGCCGCCCAACGTTCCAAATGTGGCTAGACTGAAACCAGTTCATGGACGCCCTAAACCCACCAACAACGAGCCACCGCAACACGAATCTTGGTTAGTGTCGCTTTCTTTCTGCCCCATGCCAGATATTTTCCGAGCCCACATCCATAGATCCGTTGAGTCCTCAGTCAGGTTGCTGCATTTGCACGGGCTCAACACTTCGTCCAGTGACTTTGGGACTCATCAGGCCATTTTTGCCCAGAATATGGGTTCTAGATTCTGACACCGAACCCTCCAACCGATTCGTGAACCCGAGGCCCGACGTCGAATTGGATGAAGAGCAATTCGCATTCAAGACATGTTTCTTAAAAAATGTCCAAGACAGAAACAAATATACAGTCTGCTGATGGGACATTCTATCATCAGAGCACGATGCCCTATCAGTGATCCCACGTTGCAATAAAAGCTGCAGCAGGACATGAGCACGGCGGTCCAGCGCTTCAGTGGTAAAGCATGGCAAAAAAAATCTCAGATGCACACAAGTCATAGACCACATCTGTCACAGACAAATCGGCGCAAATCCACGATGAATTCCGTTGTTCTTTCTCTATGTGTTTCTCAATTCCTTGTCCCGTTGTTTCCACTTCTTTTATGTCTTCAATAGTAGGCCACGCGCACCTGAGTTTTGCTTCTTCCCCATTACTGGTTGCAGACACCATATCATTGGGGAGTGTTTGGGCCTGGACACACAAGAACACATTGGCAGTTGATATGCCTGGCTGTGTACGCAAGAACCGTTGGAATGAATCAACGGCGGTGAGCCCAACACCGCAGTCGATTCGTTGAATCGTTGCAATTTGCAAGTCTACGACCATCAGACCATGAGCATCACTCCGCCGTGCGGCACAATGGGATTCACTTATCCAAAAGATTTGGAAATCAACTGAAATTTAGCCTCTCGTCTTCCAACAACGGATGTGTGCCGCGTCCAGAGGGTTCAGCCAATCGCATGACAAAATAATGGACGCCTCCAGAGGTGCTACATGGCATCACCGTTTGACGACGCGGCTGAGGTCTCCAGCGGGGGGCGGACGACAGCCTCGACGGGCGGCCGGCCTCACAGAGCAGCTGGCGCACATCAAGCCCCAAAGACCGACGCTCTTCTTCGGGAGGGGGAGGCCGGCCGCCCATCGAGGCAGCTACTTGCGAGGTGCGCGATGGGGCTGGGGTCGCTTGCGATTTAGAGCTGGCTGGCCCATAAAAGTGAGGGAGAAATCGGAGTACCCCCGCGCCTGGATGGAAGGGCTGGGAGGCCGAGAGGCAGGGGGTCGAGGGGGGGATTAAAAGAGAAAAGGAAAAAATGAGGCCGGGGTCAGCCAGCTTGAGGAGGTGTGTCCAAGGGGGTGGGGCAGAGAGGGGGCCTCCCCTTGGTCGGGCAGGAACGAGGCGGTAAGGTAGGGCCCGTAGGACTAGGATGGGGACACACCTCCGAGAAGAAGAAAAGTAGATTTGCCGTCCGTAGGGGTGTTCGGCCGAGGGGAGCGGCCGTAGGGCTGGATTTGTGCGCGAAATGGGGGCTGGAGCCCCCTGAGGGGCGATGCATTTTGGATACGGATATTCGGCCACAGGCCGAGGGCCCGGTCCACCCACGTGGGTGGGGCACGGGAGACGGTGGATGCAAGGGAAGTATCCAGGTTCCGCCCACGGGCCCGGGGCAGCTACATGCCCCAGGCCGTCTCGGTGGCCAAGGATCACAGACGTGTGTTTTGCGAAAGCAGCACGTGGGGCGACGTCTCCGGATGCAGCGGCGCAGCAGGCCCGTGGGCACTAGTTGGTAGCCCCCTTTCGCGCACTCGCGGTCAGTGTAATTGATGTGTCGTGAGAGCGGTTATTAACCATCTTTGCGTGTGTGCGCGTGGGAGGGGGGCTGCAGCTTCCCTCCCACGCGCGAATCAGGTGGAAGGCTTAGTGCATCTGGTAGAGCCGGGGCCGCTTCACATGCCAACGTGCGGGGAGAGATTGGCAGTCAAGAGCAAGGCCGGGTGCACAATGCCGCGTCGTGCATCCCATGTGGAGCGAGGCCGCAATTCTGACGCCAGGTGGACGCGCCGGGGGAGAAGGCGTGCCATGCAAAGTGACAACTCTCCTCGGCGTTCGATTTGCGGCCATTGCTTGTGCTTGCGACCGGAAAGGCACACTTGGACGCTTCGTTCGAACACGACGCGACCGTTGAGCGTCGTCATGTAAAACTTTGAACGCGACATTCCCTTTTGCCCGCAGCTGTTTTGTTGGCTTGGCGGAGATGGGCGGGGGCCACTGCGCCGATTTTGAAGCCGCCTCTACAAATGCGCCTGTCATGTTGCGTCACAGAAAGGAAGCCTGCGTGTCGGTGATGGAACAACTGGCGTCAACGCTCATGCGCTACACCCTCTTCAAATGCCAGACCCAATGCCCACATACGGCTGGCATCGCCTGCATTTGCAGGAATTGAAAGCATCGGAGAAAAGCGCCATATACGGAAAAAAAAACTCCCAGTGTTAGCCACCCACCTTTCGATAACCACCGATTCAGCGACGGTGAGCCATCGAGAGGATCCATCCACCAATGAAGCTGTGGGTATGGCTGGACAGAGTTCCCTATACTGGGGTACAGCGACTGCCCGTGGCCATGGCCCTCACAAGAAATCCTTGACGGACGCCATCCGCAGGGAGGCTCTATCCGGCCATCGTCTGGCTCATGTTTTGGTTTGACCAATGCACTCAACAGATAGACAACACGCCCTACATGGCAAACTGACCACACTACAGGCAGGAGTTGGACATGGCAATGTGTTGCAGATTAAAAAACTACAGCTCAAGCCGTTTCCTTCCCTCGGTCACTGCAGTTGCTTACTCTGTACATCTGCTAGCCCACCAGGCCCCAAGTGCCACAGTTCCCAAGCCTGCAGTCAAGGGTCCCATGCTGTGCATATAGGGACAGAATGCACACAAATCCACGACCCGGGCGCCCAAATGCTTTCAAGAAATCGGCATAGCGAAAATCTCAAAAAACGTTGGTAAGTGGCAGATGCTGCAAATATGCGCAGTGTTGTTGTTTTGTCCGCATCAGGTATTTTGTGTCTGCAGAGAAAAGGGGGCGCCATAATACACTTTACGTACGGTATGTTTGTGGTGATTAAATCGTATCGTGCATGGCTCCGCGCATTGTATGACCGCCCCCGGCAAGATTCTTGGCGCCCCGCTGGTCTCAATTTCAGGATCTGCGGATTTCGGCGCTGTTGTCAGAGGGCCGACGTTCAGCGCGATGCCCTCTTGGCCTGCTGCAGCCCAGCCCACTGTTCCACTGATGCGTCGGAAAAAAGTTGAGTATCCTGGATATACATATCCAGGATATGGCCGTATCCCAGGATATGCCCTCCATATAGTATGCCACACTGTTCTGCAGTTTTCACTGTGGTGGCGAGGATTCAAGAAAAGCAAAAGGTGACTTCCGCAATTTGTAGCATTCGCTAATTTTTATCCTCGTCCTGGGCCCTGTCCCTCTCGTCTGATAGCATTTGCACTACATCCAGGACAAACGCCCAGTTCGAAAATGAAAAACCTTACAAATTCAGCAACGTCAATTGCGAATGCCGCACAGCATCGCCACAACCTCCAGAAATAATATTCAATGCCTTAATCTCTGACGGACATCATGATGCCCAAGCGCAATATTGTCAAAGAGTTTATAGTGGGGAAGCCGAATTTCAATGATTTTTTTCAAGTATTGCAGCTTTGTGCATTTTGCATGCGGTAGCAACTCTATCCGCCATTGCCATACCGGGTAACACCGTGCGTGTTGCTGCTCATGGGCAAGCTGGATTATGTCTGAATGCATTAATATTGTAAAAGGCGGCGCATGCGCACTGATTCAGATATGTGGAAAGTTTTGGGTCCGACAGGGGGTGGCTATGATAAGCTGTTGCTCAACGCCATAAGCACTCAGGCAGCCATCGTCAGCCGGCCTGTGCAGGACGTGCGCAGGGGCCACTGGAGGCACCTCCAATACTAATGACTTCCGCCCTAAATCGGAACAAATTTGGCTCATTTTCGCATTTTCTAGTCTCAAAGACGTATTAAGGGAGCGGCGGACATTCGCTGACCCAGCCAGTTTCAAGTCTCGGTTTCAAGCCCTGGGATCTCAGCCAAGCCACGTAATCTGATTGCCAACATCTTGTCGTTCCCCGTCTTGGATGCACGCATTCCAGTACTCCACAATATACTCTACTATGCACTCCATTCAATGAAGGCTACTCAAAGCCGTGGCTTGCCAAGCCTCCTCACCCAGACCGCACTCTCCAATGGCCACCACTTTGCCCTCTTTCATCCCCTCCCGCGCGATGGCCAAGGGGGCATCCATGTAGGCATCTGCGCCGTCGGCATGGGACGAGAATTCGCCACAGCGCGTGGGATGCACCCCCACCGTGCAGAAGAGGCGATCTACGTGCATTTGCGTACTTGGTCAAATATGGCAGCGCTTAGATTTTCCAACGCCGGTCACTGTTCATTGCAACACAAATATGTACATGTACTGATAGGCATGACACAATGTCGATATGCTAATAGCCATGACTAAACAGCCTTTCGTGCAAAATGTCGGTAAGGTCCAAAAGGCTGCACTTATGCGCAACATTGCGATATGTGTTTTTTAGGGCAAAACGGTTGTGCTCAAGATTGGCCGTCAGAAAACAAGGAAATTTGTGCGCAACATCGCCATTTTTGAGTGCACAAAAAGAGAAGAGGATGCATGTTCTGTTGTTTTCCCTGACCCTCTTACCGACATTTTGCACGAAAGTTAGTTACCACTTCAACCAGGCGACTTGCGCGCAAAGCTGAACAATGTATTCATTTGACTAATTAATTGGACGCCCCTTGCTGTAGTTGCTGCGGTGAATTGTGATTTGATGCCGAGCAATCCAGCAGTACCCATGCACGTTGTCGTCCTTTTCTGCGCAGCATTCTCTCAACGCTGAATTGATAAGTTTAAATGTTCACTGTAACAACACAAGTGTTCATCAGCACAGACAATAACACATGCGTGGGTTACGCTCTAGATCTGTCTTGGGCTAGAGATTCAAATGAATACTGTGTTGCAACTTATTCGTATTTATGTGCATAGTGCTGTATGCTGCAAGCACATTGTGCTGATGTCATATGATAAGGGATATAGGACGCAGGTGAGCTGGGGATGCACCAAAAATGGGACTGGACGACAGGCTGCAATCACCAGTCGACAAAACGCGAGGGTGGAGCGCAGGGATTTCATGCATCAACACAGTTGTCATGAGATGAACCATGGATATTCTTCCAGCACCCTGAAAGGCCCATAACAACACTTGCAAATGCGATGCAGACACGACCATTCCAACACATTTTTTAATAAACATATATGCCGCAATGGTCATTTAAATAAAATGCATGCGACATCGGAGAAGTAGAAATAGTTGGGAGCATAGCTGGGAGACTATAGCTGGCATTTTAATCAGTGAGCAGAGCCAAGTCCACGAACCCAGCTAACCAGCGGTAAATACTGACAGTAGTGTAGTGTATGCAGTGTAGTGTATGTTGTGTAGTGTATGTAGTGCAGTGTGTGTAGTTTAGTCTGTGTAGTGTAGTGCATGTAGTGTCTCCAACCGCCTCAAATGCACGAGGACAACATGCTGCCATGAGTGCCAAATGGAATCAAAGCAGGTTCTCCGGTAGCCTGAGAATGATACCTTAGCCAGCGGGGGATGACGTACCATCCGTCCTTGCGAGGTCAAGAGCCTCACGCGCCATCGACAGGTTTCCAGCTGTGATGATAATCTTTTCAACACCTGTGAAGAGATGACCTTGCCGCTCAAAATCCTTACATTACATGCAAGACTTTGTCTCCAGCACTGTTTCCTGTGTGTTCCCTTCCAGAGCACCACTTACACTAGCCAACAAAATGCCAAATATGCAGAGTAAGCAGGCTATGAATGGACAACTACGAATGCAATTTCCAAAGCACTCGTTGCACAGACATATCGAAAGCACCAGTTGAGTGAAATTATTCTCTAAAATTCTCTTTGGTGGAGCACCATAATGCCACGCACACGTTTGAGGGCAGTGGGCACACAAGGGCAAACCTTCCACACAATCCAGTTGATATGACAACGCAGGGGACATTCCATTTTGGTATTTTTGCTGAGGAATCAAGCAGGTTGCAATAAGGAAAACACAAGACAAACAGTAAGAAAAATGCATTTCTCCCCTTGGAAATCGCTGAGGCTGCGTTGTCAACTTTCAGCAACACGTGGCAAACACTTGAAATAACACCAGAGGACACAGGGACAGCTGCCAAGACAGTCATTGTGAGCAACCCACTGCCCAACGGCAACAAGAGCAGCATCAACTCGTATTTTGACAAATATGCTCCAAGGCAAACAGGGAAGAAAATTGAACTTGCAAAGGAGCAGAAGAAGTCCCGAAGATGCCCACCTGCCTCCCATGCCCTGCCCAGCACGCTGTTCAAGTCCGGGGGGTGCACTTGCTTGCCATGCTACTCGCCTTTGTACATTTCATCCGTCAAGTTTGCTGCTATGTCTGCCAACAAAAGTATGTGCTCTCAGTCCTTCGATTTCACCAAAAACATGACAAATCAACGCTCATATCATTGCTATGACAAGGGGGCGAGCTGCTGGTCATGGCATCCCAGCAACAGAAGCAGGGCACCTGAAGCTCTTACTTGGGGTGCCATCATAGTATTATACCTGTGCGGTGGAACACTTGGAAATGAAAGAAAACAAAAGAAGCTCAAGAAAAGGGCAGTTCGTGCTGTGCAAGCTCACCCACCTACAGACGTCTTTGAGCGTATTCAAGGCAGGATTGCAACTTGTGCAGCAATAACGCCCTTGTAAACATGGAACTTTCCTCTCATGTCTCTCACAGTTTCTTGGCTACTGTGTGCCCTTGACGTCATGGACTGGTGATTGGGTGCCATTGGGGTGAGCAAAGACACTCTGTTGGCACACACACGCTCAACATCGCCAACAAGGTAACAGAGACCTGCACTACCATGGTGAGGCAATCAAACACACAATGGATTCTCAGACGATTTTGTGGCCCACTAAACTGCAGTTGGGGCATTTGGGACAGAACAGGCTCACGTGTGACGCCCAAATCAAACAATGAAGCTGGACATATTGCATTCTGCACCCTCAAGGTCTTTGGGCAATGCTTGCTAAAATTTGCGCCAATGAGATTGAACAAATTCTACAAAACTACCAAATTGGTCACTGCACCCTGCAAAAATACGTGAGATTCGAGTAAACAGAACTGACAGAATGTTTTTAGTCATACTGACTAATACAGCAGGACTGCGGAGTGGATTGGTAGTGTCCAGATCACCCGGACACATGTGTTTACCTGCTAAATTTTACTCCTGGACAAGCGTAATAATGGCAGCCGCCCTGTTTAGATTGCAGTGAACAAAAAGCCATGGAGTGCCACGAGTCCATCATGTGCTGATGGATCATCAACAGATCCACAATCTCAACGTGAGTCCTTCAAAAGGACCAAATGCTGTCCACCTCAGCTGGTAGGTCAGATGAGGTTCACAATTTATGCACAACTAAAGTTTCCACAATGGATGGCTGCCCGCAGTACGTCATCTGTGATCAAAAGTTTACAAGTTTGGCAACATGACGACGTGCAGTTGGCCCAATAGAGCAATGAATGGCAACAACAAATGCCCAGCAGCAGGGCGTCCCAATCCTCCACGTCCCCATTGACTGTGGACCTGAAATCGTCCTGAAACCTCTGAAATTCTCAGGAATATCCATCCTGACACTGCCAACGACTGTAGCAGGCTGCCAGCCGGAGCACTTGCACACATCAGCGCCAGTGGCTCGTGTTTCCTGATTCATGCCGATGTTTGTCAGCATTCCTGCACCCTGAAGGCTTGGTACGTTGCGCATTCTGATCGTATTGGCAGATGTGCTGCATGCAAATGTCAGTGGACATTCAATGTAACATCCCGCGTAGCATACGTGGGAAATGTGGGACAATCTAGTGTCCATGCACAAGCCAATCCAAGACCACAATCCTTTCACTGTTGATGCCTCTTTCCGAGCGCAAGGCCTTGTTTCTACCCCGCGCAGGCAACTGCAGCCACAAAGAAGCTCGCAAGGCCGGAGATGGCCCACCTATGAGCCTCATGGCTGGTCGCCTAGTATCCGTTCTTGATCCCACGCCTGCTGATGAGCCGCCCGCCGCGCCCGCTTCCGATGCCTCTGCAGCGGAGTTGGAAACCGTAGGCGGCTGGAGGCAGCAGCGCGGCGGGCGCCGAGCCCAGGCGAAGGAAGGAACGCGACATCAGTGCATCCGTGTCGATGTGTTTGGCGCTGTTGTGTGCAACAGTGGATACCGATACGACAATCGATACGTATCGCAGCGGATCCCTGGCATCCTGCAAAAGTCCTCGAGCCGAGACCGAGACCGAGAATGTGTTGCACGATGTTTCGCTGAAACCGCAGACTTTTAAGGGGTTTGGAGCACGCTAAGTACTAAAATAGCAGGGGCGGCCAGGAGATGGGGAGGTCACCCATCCCCGCTTCACTGGCCATAATCTCATCGGCCTCTGGAGCCCATCCAATCCGGCTGCCTCGCTGGGCCATTGTTGCGGGGTAAGGTCATTGGGTCATGCATTTCCTCGCGAACTCGCAGTGGCCATCCGTGCTCACCCAGGTAGATCGCGCGTGCAGTGGGGCATAAGCGTGCGGGCAGGTGACTGTACGCCAGATGCAAGCATTCATTTATAGCCCATTTACCGCATGTAATGAATCGCCTTGACGATTACATCTACTACATTTCAGCTTATCCCACCGGCTTGCTTTTCTGGTGCATTTACATGGCTTTTGGGCGAAAATACCCCGGCACAGTGACAATCTGAATGATATGAGTAGTTTTGAAGACAAGCATTGCTTCTCCTTCCACACTTAGTTCTCACTCTTCACCACTAGTTCTTTTGAGAATTTTAATAGCTAACATCCCCAACTTCACATCAAATTACCTACAAATACTCCTGCTGGTACTCAAGACAAGTTTGCTTCTCTAAAGCTAAAGGCAATCATATAGACCTATCTATAGGATATGGGGTCCGAAAGGCGTACACCCAGACATTTTGCACTTCATCAAAAACATAAAAACCTCTGTTTGCCCCCAGGCTGACATAAGAACCCGCTACGAAGTGGGTGGTGGACCGATGCCAGCGCTCTTGCCCAATAACGTCCCATGCGCCCTGACCGATCCGCTGGTCATTGACCGGGCGGACCCCGCCAACCTCTCGACGCCCCCCATCTCGGCTCGTGATACCCGGCCACTTTCCAGCACGGCGCGACCTTGCGCCCCAAGGCGCTCCTCCATCGGCAACGTCATGGCCACCGGCGGGCAATCTGATGCCTCCAGCAGGTGGGGCCGTCCCCCCACCGCCTCCGCCTGCACGTCGGTCTCACTCAGAGCCAATCCCTCCAGCCTCAAACCAATGCCAATCACTTCGTGTTGCTTGGCCGACAACAGCGCTTCACTACCCGCCACCCTCGGGGACGATTCTTCTTCAAACATTCCCGGTTCGGACAAAATCTAAGTGAATGGCGACGCTCGCCCATCGCCGTTCGGGAACCCCACCAAGTGCAGCCCCTCCAATCTGCCCCTTTCTAGCCGGCGCAGAATTGCGTCCAGCTTGCTTTCCATGTTGCGCAGTCATTCCGCATTTTCCTCCACCTTTCGTGCAAGCATATCCATCCCAACCGGCCTGCCCGTCCGCTTGGTTGGATCACTCGATCCCGTTTCGCCGGTCAGCACCCAATCGGCTTCAGGAACTCGCCCATCCTGGTCGCTCCTCTGGGTCATAGCTGTGGGTCCAGGTCACACAGCTCCGCACTTCCTTGCGAACTCACAGTCACTGGTCGTGTCCACCCGGGGAGGTCACGCGCACATGGAGGGCAGCAACTTGCATACAGCTGACCGCCTGTTGGATGTAATGGCTCATTTCCATATAGATTGAAAGCATTTGATGATTATATCATATCCTGCTCCGTTTTGACTTGAGTTACATCCTACTGGCTCAGTTTACCACCATGCTGACGTTGTTGGCAGACTATTGATGATGCAGTGACAAACCCGGTCGGTCTAAAGGCAAACAAGATGTTCCCTTTACATTAATTTCGCTCTTTCTTCGATTCTTCTTTTTCCCTGAACTTTGACACTACGCTGTCTAGTTGCCTACACAGACGACAAAATCTGCATAAGGAAAGTGCGCCAGCATGCCAGTCACGCGAAATTTGCAAACGCTTGAATTCTCTGGTGGGAAATAGCCTACAGGATGCAGCAGCGAATGCAAGACATGGTGCAGTCTTAAAGTAGGGTTCAGCGTGAAGGCCCTCGTTTTCCCTCATTGCCGCCAAATTTGTGCTGACAGAAATCCAGAGAACTGGCCAGCTGGCTGCCAGAGATCTGGGAGCCAAGGGCTGTTCATGCGTGGAACACCTGCTCCAAAGGTCTTCAAGTACCGAAAGGGTAGCAAGAATAAGGAACCACGCTGTGTGGATGGATCCTGGCCAAGGTGTGTGTTGGGTGCTGATCAGTCCCAAACCATGGCAGCGCATTCCCCTGGAAGGTCGTGGGCATCGTGGCAACAAATATGTGTCCAGTTGTTGGCGCGAAGACCGCATTGCCCATGTCATGACATCACTGCACGACGATGGGGCATCGGCACCATATGGATCTCCAAGCTCACAATAGGGGAGGTCCAGAAGGCAGAGGCAGCAGCATCTGGGGACATGGCCTGGATTGCTGTGAACAGCGCGTGGGTCTCATAACACGATCACTGTGGCTGTGATGCACGTGCACGAATGACCCGTGCCATATTGGCAATGCTGGATTGGGGCGGCTCATGTCTTTGCATGGCGGATTCTTGCGTGTTGGACAATATTCAGGCGAGTTTCGGGTATTACCTTACTGCGGTATGCATTGCGTTGGGGGGCAGGAGAGTGCTTTGTGGCACACGTTATGAGTGACAGCGCAGTGCCGTGATATACTCCTTCTTTTTGTGTTTCACTGGAAGACGTATCTTGAGAGCTAGCATGATCGCCCACTGCCACCGAAACTTTGGTTGCATTGTCGCCATGTGGTATGCACTGTCTCTATGTACAGAAAGGGAAGATTGACGCTCATTGGGCTCCAAGCGCACTGGAGTCAATTATTAGGTGTCCTCCCTTGAGGAGTTCTGACGAATCCTGACCACGGCTGCATTTCTCCGAGCATTCCCTCGAGCACAATGGAGCGGCTCCCCAACCAACAACTTCGGGGTGCCCCACACTGGTACAAATTCGGCCATATTACACGATGAGCAATCGTGTGAAACCGTGTTGAAATCTGGTTAAAATCTGGTATTCTGGAGCGCGATTTTACGCGATGGCTGAAATTGTGTAGTTTTCAGCCCTGCGTAGTACACAACAGCTGCCCATCTTACCAGCGGCAGCCCTGCTCTTTGTGATCAGCACAAGCTTGATACACAATTCTGACACGATTTCTACACGATTTTCTACGCATACCACGATTTCACGACCGTGTACTTTGACCGATTTTTTACCAGCGCCAACCTCACAACTGGTACTGCGCTTGGCCCCGCGCCTCCTCTTCAGCTGTGCAGACAACTCATCAGCATCACGGACAGAGTCGCAGATCATGTGCCACGGTTCACGTGAGGCGCACACAGTATCGCCTGGGCGAAGGGCGAGAAAGCAATTGCTGCAGTCTGAAGTCCAGGTGATGCATCCGTGCCTTCATGCTGCGTTTGCCAGACCCTAGACTTCTTTCATCTCGCCATGTTCTGCAGCTTCTCTGCCGCTTCCCTGGAGCATGACAACCGAGCAAGGTGGGAAAAGTTATGAGACATTCGGTTGACAGAACCATTGTTCGGTGCGACCGCCTGGACTCGAGGTGGTCTGCATGACCTCAGTAATTGACGTCATCGCCACATGCGATGCGCAGTTTGATGATGTCAATTCATGGACCCAAAAGAGCGGAAGAGCAGGTGGCAAGAATGGTTTCACTGCCAAATACATAAAGGTTGTGGTTGTGAGAGTCAAAGGGCTGTTCAGTGCTCCCAGCGAGCAGGAAGCACGGTATGAATCGAAGATTGCGATGCCAAAAAGCACTGGGCATCGCCTGATGTCCTCTTTTCTTTAAGTGCATTTGTCAACAAGACATGGCACAAACCACTCCCCTGCATCGCTCCCATTAGATGGGGGTAGCACAGTGTCACCAGTTTAGATTATCTCCCAATAGTGGCAATTTGACACAGAGTGACGCAAAATCGCAACAGCGCTAACGCTCAAGTGATGTGGAAAAGGGCACTGCACGGACGTTCACTGAGCAAACATTGCTCCTTGCGAACGCACAATCATTTGTTGGGCTGCTGATGCGCATGCTGCGGGCAGCGGCAGCGACTTGTCGCATTTGATGGACGCAATCAACGCAAAATTGCGGCGGCAGGAATCCCAGAGAATGCGCAAATTGGAAAGCGATCAGCGCAAGACATTATTTCACAAGCACATGGCGACATTGCAGTCGACGGTTGGCGTGCGTCGGGCACTTACAGCTGTCCAGCCAATGCTGCATGCCCCCCGGTCCTCGCCCAAGATGTTGGTGTTCTCCCACCCTGATCAACCAAAGAACCACCGATGATGTCCGAATAGCGCTACACACTTGAGAAAGAATGGTTGGTAAAACAGAACGCCGCATATTTCGATTATCTGAAACGGTGATTGATAACTTAAATTAATAATGCAACAAGGTGAAACAATACCCACAAAGAGATAAGATGAGACAAGATGAGGCAATACAAACAGAGCATTCTGCCAAGAAATGCGCTGCAGTGCAGTGTTTTAATAACGCAAGCGATACAATTTCTGCATAACAATATGTCCAGATTTGTTGTCGTTACTGCCTGCATGGCTACTGTTATGATGCAGTTCAAATGGGTTACAGGTGCACGCACATGATAAAGCACATTTATGCTCTCCTTCGTCTCCCAGAAATAAGTTTGCCACAATCTTCTCGACTTCGATTGACATCAATTGGCCCAATTAGGGTCTGTGAAGAAAACTGTTATGGAACCACTGTGCGATGTTCGAGAACAACGGTCCTTTATTGTTGCTCAGTCGTTTGAACTTTCAATTGGGGAAACAGCCACTCCTTGCAGGTGGAAACCACACTGTTTATTATCGAAAATCGTGCAATGCAACTTGACCAATTGGTGCTTGTTCATGTGCTGGTACCCAACACTCCACCTCTATGGGTTGAAACGTTTGGTGAACCAGTTTCGACAGATTGGCTCCGAATGCCGAGACTTTCAGAGGCACTGGATATTGCCCCTAGTAATGGACCGTGTGTTAATCGATTGGCCGGAAAAAGAGCACAAGCAGACGAAGTCGAAATATTCACGGCCTTTCAAAGCTTCCATACTCATAGTCATACGTTCAACCTATGAAGTTGATCCGTGTCAAAAGAAACGACCGTTCGTCTGCATATCAACGACGTCCCCATCGGCGTCTCAGGCTCAGTTAAGCTACGTGGAGGAGGTCGCCAAGCAGACCTCACGGCCATGACCACGTCCCCTTGATCAAGGGGTTTCAACACCAAGTGACGACGAGTGCGCAAAGATGGGACCAAGCATGCAGGGGACTTCGCCTCACCTCGTCAGCGGCGCGTGCATCCGCCCCATGTTTCAAGAGAAGTTCCACAACAGCAGACAGGCCACGCTCGGCTGCCCAGCTCAGAGCAGTCCTTCCTTTCTGTGTGTTGCGCCGACACACAATGGGTTACGCAAGGGAACAACGCCAGGCAGCCGCTGCGATGCGCTGCAGATGGCTGAGCATCCAACGCGTCAGCGCAGCGACACAGTGCACTTGTGAGCATATAGGGCACCATGATGCCCTGGCTGGCTGGTCCAGCTTGATCAATTGTAGCAGAAAAAAATGCACCATCCCGCGAGTTTTCACATCTGAAAATGATGTCATATATAGATGGCAATGTGGCAATATATGGCAGTTTAACAATATATTGTGCTTGCATGGCCACTGCTGCAATCCCGATGGGAACTGCTCGCAAGCAGAGCTTCAGCAAATTAACATATATCAATATTGGCAAGCGTTGATGTGTGTGCGAATGTCACATCAATGTTGACATTACAGCATTGCTTATTAATATTGCTTGCCAGTGTAGATTGTGATATATTCATTGGCATAGCGCATCAAATGCTTCATCTCAATTTTCTCAATGTGCACGGCATCATTCAGCAACAACACAGTAACTGATAACATACAATAAAGTGACAAATTTGAAGCTATCTCTTAATGCTCAGAAGTACACAACGCGCACATATGCACAGAACATCTTCTGTGTACTGAATTGATTAAGTCACCTTGTCTGGCAGGTCTATGGACGCCCCTTTACTGAGAATCGTCTCGGCTGTTGCCGTGTGTCCTCGCCGTGCAGCCACGCATAGTGGAGCGACTCCAATCTGCGAGCAGAGAATGCATAACGCCATCATTACCTCGCATACCCAATGTGACATTATTCGGAGTCGCTTCGAGTATTCTTGATGAACTTGATGAATACGAGGAGTGAGCGTATCACGTAATCTGGTTACTGTACTGTGGTGTGGTATTGTTCAAGCACATGAGTACATCCAAAGGTCGCTGAAAAGATTTATTGCGAATGCAAACAGTGCTATATATTCAGGTACCTGTCGAAGACGACAGTTCATCAATATGATCGTTCATGTGCATCGTTTATTGAGCCCAACCTAGCAACGAAACTTACTCTCTAGATTTATCCATAGGCATCGAAGTATACATCTGTACATCCAGCGCGTCCTCCGAAACCTGAATGCTGGCTCAAAACTTGATCCTCAAATTCTCTAGTCGTCATCAGATGTCGATATCAGCAATGGAAGAATGTCGTAATAAATACGTTGTCCATCAAATGTTCACAACGCTCTCGCCAAACTTGCGCGAACATCACAAAGTCAGGTGGGCTAATCCAGCAATGTCCCGCTCACCCTGCCAAACAGGTCTATCGACGCCCCTCGATTGATAAGCATCTCCACGATGTCCGTGCGGCCTCCACGCGCTGCTGCACACAGTGGCGTCTCCCCATGCTGCGTGCACAGACAATTTCCGCGCTGAAGAAGGCAATGCACGTTCAATTGGTACTTCTCAAGCAATTCGTGCAGAGAAAAAGGCCCCCGGCATGCAGCATCTGGGGCGAGCAAACTCTAAGATTGCCCCAAGTCGAATATGCCTGCGAACGAATGGACAGCCTACACCCACTGAAAAATGAGGACACTACTGTTGCCAAAATCATTTGTTCGTTTCTTCTATTCAAAAGAAATTAGTTGATAACAACTTGCGTGAGCCAGCATTCACAGTTGACGCTAATGGCTCGGTAGTATTGCAGCCGGTTCCCAATGCACGATCGTCATAAATTCAACCGGTTGGAAAGAGTGTAGAAACTGCCTGTAGCAGGGCAGGTTTTAGCGAGCGTGATGTTTGTTGGCAAACACGCATCAGAAGGAATTGGGTGAACAAGATCCTGCTGCATCTTCACATCGAGATTGAGTCTTGAGAGACGATAGGCGGTTAAGAAAAGGAAATGGATGACAAAATGAATTGGTATACGCACACAAGAAGCATCCGAAACCCTCAGAGTGTCGCCCTTGCAGCTCAAACTATCAGTGCAACACACTGCCAAGAGTAGGCAACCGACATTGCAACCGAGATTTGTTGCTCACTCTGCCACAGAGGTCTATCGATGAGCCCCGATTGATGAGCATCTCGGCAACCTCCATCTGTCCGCAACAGGCTGCTGCACAGAGCGGCGTCTCCCCGTACTGCACCCCACGTCGAAGCGCTGTCAGTAAGGGTTCCACACATGAATCGCACCAAATTAGCAGCCGAAACACATTAATTCCAAGCATAGGACATGCCCCGGACAGAAATAGTCAATTCAAAACGTTGATGCTTATTGCTTCATTGACCAACCAGTGATGTGCCTTTACGTACACGCATGCACAGCAGTTAGTTGGGTTAAAGTGGCCTAAAGCAGCTTGGTTCGATAGAGCCAGCAGCTTGCCGCTCTGTGTAGGACAGGCTCCAGTGGCACTCTCAAAATGTATGGCTCGCTGACGGCACTGCGCAATTGGTGACAAGGCATGCACCAGCAATAGAGCGATGCCCATCTCGAACAATCGATACTGGTTAGTGATTTGTTTCTACGTTTTGAAATAGGGAACAGCCGCTGGGTGCGGCCGACCATTGCTAATCACTGTTTCTTCATTCTGCAAATGTGGAGAGCATGCATCAGCTATCAGGGAGATAGTATAAGAGCCAGAAACACGAACTCAGGAACGTGCAGACAGGCACACTCGCCGTAGTTCGACCATTAAACGAACGTCGAGCACTCACTCTCCCCAGCATATGGATGGACGCCCCTCGGTCAAGAAGCATCTCAGCCGTTTCTGTCCGCCCTCCACGTGCAGCTGCACAGAGTGGAGTCTCGCCGTCCTGTACATCGCAAGAACAGGTTGCATCGCCCATGCATGACAAGAGCACAAATCAAACAGGCTCAGAGTCGTCTTCTATCTCATTATTATCTGTAAATATATCCAACTTTCATCGATTTATTTGATACTATATTACACAATTCCACTTTGCATACCTAATGATTCATACTAGTAGTACTACAAGACATATCTCCGTGTCCCATACGACAACCTCTCCTTCGAGGTGGGTGCAAAGCCAAAGCAGTAAGTCTACCCACTGCAGAGCAGTAAGTACTATTCCTAATCCGCCAAAAAAGTGCTTGGCAATTTGCCTGTCGCCTGTCAGGATTTCTCAATGCAACTTCAATCTCTTAAATTCAATGCAAGCCCAGCCAGGCACGCCTAGATTGCTGCGAGTGCGCCCGGGAACTGCAATCCATTCACTCGCCTTGTCAGGCATGTCAATTTGGGATCCCTCATCAAGAAGCGCCTCAACGACATCCGTCTGTCCGCGGTACGCCGCCACGCAGAGTGGCGCTTCACCACCCTGCACGTCACGAGAATAAGTGCCCTTGTGAGTGGGCATTGGACTGTTCAAAACTCCTCCATATTGGGAGCTTCCACGAGATAATTCTCCACTGGCATCTTTCGCAAGCATTGTTATAGTGCTTGATTCTGAGCAGTTCGTTTGAGCCGATATCACGAGTTAATGCTCTCACAGATTTCCAGCATCTGCCTGCGTATATGTCACAAGATCAGGCCATCCCAAACGCCCATGTCGACGATGATTTGTCTATTATGCCACCGGGCGAAATCACCACGTAAACACTTGCCACCAGTGCGAAATGCCAGCGCATAGCGCTCTGTTCCAAGACGTAATGGTGCTGTCGTGTCGAAGATCCCGGAAGTGCTTACCTTGTCCAACGGCTCCATTGATGCTCCTTGTAGCGAAAGCATTCTGGCTATGGTCGCCTTCCCGATGGATGATGCCACGCAGAGTGGACTTTCGCCGTACTACCGACCGCAGCAGCAACAGCCAAAGGCACAAAGAAGTAAGCACAAGTCAGT
Source organism: Ostreobium quekettii (assembly GCA_905146915.1). Taxonomy (NCBI): domain Eukaryota; kingdom Viridiplantae; phylum Chlorophyta; class Ulvophyceae; order Bryopsidales; family Ostreobiaceae; genus Ostreobium; species Ostreobium quekettii. The sequence continues at coordinate 31,281 of CAJHUC010001272.1, read as the reverse complement.
CAGTGCAGCAACCAGGCAAGCGCCATGGTGGGCAGGGAAATTTTGTCTGCATCTAGATGCCAAGACCTTGGCAACTCCAGATACTACGCTTCGGAAATGGTGGCAACTCGCCAGCAAATAGCCATCCAGAAAGCGTTCAGTAAATTGCGACACATGAAATGCAGCCGAGTAGACATTTCAATTGCTTGCCATCAAGCTAGTGACAAATCACACTATTGTGTACCACCCATTACCGCCATCAAGTGCCAGGACTGTTGTTGATTGCCGTGCATGCACGTCAACAGAGACGGAGCAACAATGGTTCTCGCATGCAACATGGGGGCAATCAAAGCAAATGCTGGGCCCACATTCACCTTGTCGAATAGTTCTGCCGATGCCCCTCGACTAAGAAGCATCTCCGCGGTCGCCGTGTGGCCTCCTCGAACAGCCACGCACAGTGGAGTCTCGTCGTACTGCACAAGTGACAAAGTGAAAGAATCTGCCCTCGCAAGTTCAAATGTACATTTGGCAAGTGATTGAAGCCATAGACGGCTGCGTCTATGAGCATCCACTGATTGGGAGCATCGTACACATTTTATCAACAACAACAGACAAGGACCCCTACGCCAAAGCAATTGCTTATCAAAAAAAAAATTTGAGCTATTTTGTGGACAATGAGTACAGTGAGCGACCACATTGGTGTAATTGAAAAGCTCGGAATACTGACCAGGACACTTGCATGAATTGCAACATATGTGGATTACAACTTTTTGAATGGTTTTTAACAATAAGCGATTGGTCTCATTGTGCATATTCCATTTCGAGAGTACCTAGTGCCCTGGATCTCAAACAAATGCAGCAGAAGAACCAACCAGCCAACAAAAACCGGGTCCCCACTTCCAGGCGCAACTCTGCTTCGATGTTCCATTTGTTTTCGGCACACAAGGTAGGTGCAGGCAGCTGCAAGAAATACTTACTCTCCCATGAAGATCTACGGAGGCACCCCGATTGAGGAGGATCTCGGCGATATGCGTAAAGCCACGGCACGCCGCCACATACAAAGAAGTCTCGCCGTACTGGGCATTGCAGATACACACCAGGCTGTCAGCGGGCTTACTGCACTCATGAGCGCCATGTTGATCACTGGGGTTCTTCATACTAACACATCAGGAAGAGACCCCATAGGGAGGCTCCTTTTGGCATCCCATAAGCGACACTACTTGCAACATGGACACTTGCTGCTGGTGCAAGCTGGACAGCCACACAAAAAGACTTCATATTCTGTTGCAAGGAAATGGAGACCAGCAGACAGCGTTAGCAAGAGCACAAAAATTTGGATCCATTGAGACTTTCAGTGAGTGTCTCATCCGCGATTGTCGGAACGTCGACAGGACTCAACGCCCCCGATTCCATGGTGTCCATGGCAGACCAGATGCGACCAAGATTCTGTGCAATCGTCGTTTCAATGCGAAACCCACCCTTCCAAATTGATCTGCCACCGCTCCTTGGTTCAGGAGCATCTCAACAGTGGATGTATGGCCACCACGTACAGCTGCACAAAGAGGCGTGTCGCCATTCTGCACATCACCAAAATCATGCATCAAACCATGAACAAGCACGCAACGGACGAACCAAAAACCACCTCAACTTGACTTCACCTCTTATCCATCTTCCCTTGATTTTATTTCTGATTAGGCAATGAAACTGATGAAGCAGCGAAGCTATCAATTCTGGGAAGTTTGTGGCCCAGTCATGGCAGTTCTGAGACTCAATGTCTTGGTGTTCTCCTCCCCATATAATATTTCTGGTAGACACAACTGGTAGCCTGACAGACAGGACATTATGCCTTTATGTTATTTTCCATGCAACTGCAACACATCGCTTATCCCACGTACACCATGACCATCGCATGCGCTCCCCTCTGAGCTCAGCATGTAATGCACACTCACTTTGCCACACAGCTTGATCGATGCACCTTGACTCAGCAGCACCTGGGCAGTGGCAGTTTGACCTGCCCGTGTTGCAGCGCAGAGAGGAGTCTCGCCGTACTGTGCATCACAGCAAATTGTTAGATTGTGGAAGCAACTTTGTGGTGTGCCAAAACAACTTCAGATCAACATGCTAGAATGCTACATAACTCTTGACAACAACATTCCCTCGTAATTGGGGGGCCTTTGCAAAAAGGTCACAGATCAACTGCGCGAGAACATGTCCCTTATCCAGCAAGTCATCTTACAATCGTCAGACCAGGTGGTAGTTCTCCGAAGTGCCGTATTTCGGCAGGCACTTCTCTGATATGAAACCCCTCTGGCACTGACAGACAATTATTCCTCTCTCTACGTCGCACATAGCAATACATTCATAAGCATCGAGTTTCCATTCAGCAGAAGCAGAATGTGCTTCGACACATGTTTCGAATGCCAACAGAACAAATTTTGATGCCAAGCTCATATCACACTGATACATAAGCCTTTTGCAAATAGGGGCATATGTGTTTGTGCACATATTGGGTTGTTCGCAGCTGCATATATATTCAGCTGCTCCCAAACAGGTCAATATCATCACAGCGCTTGTCAAAGCTTGCACCATGTGTGCACTGCACAAGGAAGCACGAAACAGGAGCTCACTCTGTCCGGCAGGTCTATGGAGGCTCCCCTGCACAGAAGCATCTCTGCAACAGTGGTGTGGCCTTGACTCGCTGCCACTGACAGTGGCAATGCGCCGTACTGCAGCAATAAGAAACAACATCAATGATGATTTCGTACCCAGATTCCACCACAACTACCCACACAAAACCAGCCTAGATGTATCGATATTCAACATCCCCCTGGCTCCCGTGGTCATTTGCTGACACCCAATATAATTCCCACAAACTCAAACAATGGCGGAGGACATTTGCAGGACGCCTGTAAGGAGACACGACTACATACCAAGGCTACACTGCCCCGCTATCATTTTTGAGCTCACAAACGCCACATAAAGATGATCCCACCTTGTCAGGTTGCTCAATCGAAGCATGTCGATCGAGCAGCACCTCAGCAATCGCAAGCTGGCCCAGACTTGCAGCCAAACAGAGTGGAGTGGTGCCGTTCTGGACATCACATCGTGTCATCAGAACATGGAAGAAACGCAATGCCCAATCCAGGTCTCAAACAAAGAAAAGCCAGCCACAGTTCGCTGCAGACAAACATCAAGGGCACTGCATTAGGCCTTCACAGTAATTAGGCCAGGATTGCTTCCTTAATGTTCTTGATGGTTATATTGCTGAACACATGAATTTCATTGTGGCTAAATGCACCCAGACTGACATGAGTGAGATGTACAGAGGAACTCAATGACAATACCTACTTTGTCAGCCAGGTCAATTGATGCTCCATGGTTGACAAGCACATTGACAATGGCCACCTGACCGCCCCGTACTGCTGCACAGAGTGGGGTGTTGCCTTTCTTCATGCCACAGCCAGTCAGACACAACACGTTAGTAAAGCTTGCTTGCTTTAGGCTAAGCATAGTAGGCTTGTTTGAAATCAGTCAGTCAGTCAGTCAATCAATCAACCAACAACCACTCAACACATGTCTGCATCCTGCAACACAACAGGTGATGGCGGCTGAAATGGCATTATTAGATCTGCTCCCACCGAAAACTGCATGGATGACCAAATCAACGTGCATAGCACAGCCAATTCATGCCATGTCAAGTACATTACCTTGCAAATCGATCACAATCTGCGCAACGACACACTCCCATGATGCTGGCCAGCCACCAACGATCAACTTGATATTCATCCTACTATCAGATTGAATTTTCATACTAATACAAACGAAACAACCGAGTCATGGACAAGAGAATATTGTGAGAGGTACGATGCCAAAATGCTAGCATTTCGACGCTGACTCCCAAAACATACGCATACGTGTGAAAAAAAAAAAAACGTAAACGTACGCATGGTGGCAGCACACGCTCAATCAATGGTGTTCCCTTTGACAACAAGCACACATTCATTGCCATTCTGCAATTCACACTTTATTCGTATAGTGCCATGTGCTTTCAGTTGCTGCTGCAGTGCTAAGAACTGCAGTAAAGAAAACGATGATGTACTGGTTGACTAATACATCAGAACACAGATAGCCAATCTTTCCATACATTCCTCTAAATATTTACAGAATGTATGACTGAGCAGTGGCAGTGGGCAGTGAAACCTACGTGATCCTGGCAATCTGCATCAATTTCCTTCAAACTCCATTTCGTCATCTCCTTAAGGCCCTGGGCAGCTGCCCAATGGAGGGGTGTGTCTCCCACCTTCAAGACACCATCAGTCCCAGTTCTTGTACTATGCAGATGATATCGATCAAAACTGCGTGTGACCATAGCAGTGGGAGTTGAGTATGTGGGAACGCAAGAGCATCATCACAAATTCATGATTACCTGGCATGATTCAGACCTGTCCCAGAACTGCTTCGTCACCACCTTCATGGTGGTGTTGATATTTCGCATTGACTGTCCCACATCAAGCATAATTGCACAATCCCAAACGGAAAGGTTTCATTAAATCATGTGCAATTGACCCATTGCACACAGCTACTGAGAGACAGTGAAGCATTCGAGGCCAAGGCACTTGCTGGCATTGGACCAGGCAATCCTTTGGCCACAGCGGAGAGGATACACTGTGCCACAACTCACCTCCTCATTGTTGAAACTGCATTCCATTGTTGTCTCCCTCTCCACTTTCACATCAGGGAACTGTGCATCAAACGTATCCGGTATCTTGCAGCTCACTGGAAGTCCCAACACTTCCAGACTGTCCAAGCTCTCCACAAATGTAGGAAAATCCAGCTTGTTGCCTTGCAGGCGCAAAATCCTCAGCATTGGACAGCCATCAGCTATGCCATCTGGAAGGCGCATAATGTTGGGACAATGTTGGCAATCCAGCTCTTCGAGGTTGGTTAGAAGGGTCACCATCTCTGGGATTTCTGGCAAGCTGGTGCAAGCATGCAGTATCAGCACCTCCAGCTGTTCTAGGCAGCCAATGGATGCTGGCAATTGAGCCAACTGCCAACAGCCGCCCAAGTTCAGAGCTGTCAAACTGGCCAGCTCCCCAAGACTGGGAGGCAGTCGCTTCAATCCAAAGCTCCTGCTCAAGTCGAGCACTGTCAAGCTTTGCAACTTTGGCACTTCAGTTGGAAAGAAGTGAAGAATTCCGCAGTGCGGCAGCAGGAATTTTGTCAGATTCGACAAGTGGCAAACGGAGTTTGGCAGGTCATAGACGCTCCTGCAACCCCTCATTGACAGCACCTCCAACTCGCCCATTCGCCCCATTTCCTCTGGAAGACCTTCCAGTCTGTCACAGCCATCCACTCGGAGCAACTTGGCGGATGAAAGGTAGCAAATTTGCTGTGGCAGCTTTGTCACACCAGCGAATGACAAGTCCAGAACCACCAGCTGTGGTACAAGAATGGAGGCAGGCAGCTCAAAAATTCTTGCGCCTCTCAGCAACACAGTTTGCAGCTTTGGCATGTTCAGAGACTGAAGATCCCACGACTGACCCTCCTTTGTGCTCCGACTGGCAGAAAACCTGGTGCATGAAAACTCCACATTGCTGTGAACGGCACCCCTCAACTGTGAGTACACCAATCTGTTGCGTTCCACGAATGGTGCCTCTTCCATCATCTTCAGCGCACTGTCACGGATCACATCATGCAAGTGGTAGTGCACAGCTCTGCAGGACTGATACTCAGAGATCTCAACGAGATCTGCCCCCGTCCGCATAACCAAAGACTTGCTCTCCAAGGCCCTCAGCACATCTCGTGCAACATCCTCGTCCTCACATGAGCCTGAGGACACTTGCAGCTCCACTAGATCAGATTCCCTTGCATAATGGTCCTCAGACAGCATGGCCAAGTCGAGCAAGGCTGATTGATGCTGCTGGTCAAGGCTGTTGAAGCTCAAGCAAAAAACCCTGTCAAACACTTTGGAACGGATGATGCCCTGTCCCATCAGTTCTTTGACTGCCCTCCCCCATTTCTTCTTTTCCAAGCGAGTAGAGCCAGCACTTTCTGCTTCCTTGTAAGTGCTGACTTCTCTGCCCATGACCTCCAATGCAAGAGGAAGGCCATCGCACTCTCGAACGATGTCCCTCACATACTGCTCCTGCCATTTTGATGGTTTGCCACCATCAAATGCACACTTGCAAAACAGCTTGTGGGATTCTTCTGCGTCCAGGGGCATCATGTCATATCCATTTGCATTGACACAATTGGCAACTGCATCAATTCTTGTTGTTATGAGCAATCTGCTGTTCGCCGACACGACATCAAGCTGCCTCAAGTCGTCCTCCTCCCAGAGATCATCCAACACAAGGAGCAAAATCTTGTCCTTCAATGCTGCTTGCAGATGCAGTGTGCCATCTTCCTCACTTGTGAATTCTACCCTTTCCTTTGGATCAATGAAAGCTTCTGAAATCCTCTTCTGGCACACCAGAATATTCGGATTCTGTGACACAATGACAAACCCTATTGCTGAAAAGCTGGACTGCACTTGCCTGTCGTTGACAACAGCCCTTGCCAATGTCGTTTTCCCTATCCCTCCCATCCCTGTGAGTGCCACATACTTGGTTCCTGGAGACAGCAGCTTGTCCCTGACAGCAGCCACCTGTGCCTCCAAAGCAACCGCATCAGGTGCAGTGGGAATGACTGATAACTTCCCAGACTGTGGCTGAACAAGCTTGAGAATGAGATCGACCTTCCTGTGGGTGCGATCTGTCTGGACGCTGTTCAGACGACGTTCGCACTCGTCAACAACCTGAAGGACTGACAGTGGGCCGGTGCTCGTCTGCCAAAATGCATCCCCCAGCCTCTGTATCTTTGTCTTGCTCTCAAACTGCTCCAGTGCACGAGCAGCCCCCTCGATGAACTGCATAAAATCTGCAAGAACACTCATATAGCCCTCATCATTTTCCTGGAAGGCTCTCCACAGATCTTCCATTATGCGCTCACCCACCACCACCAGCCTGGAATGTGCAGATGCAGTGCTCCCCATTTCCTCACCCTCCCGTGCCACCACCTCAAGAACAAATCCCAACCATTGAAGTGCAGCGCCCACAAGTGGCACAGCCCCTCCAACCTCCTGGGTGAACTGTGCAGCTGTCTCAAGGACACCCACAGCCACCGTTGCCTTGCTGACAAGGGCTCGTGCTGCATCCAGGTTCGGCTGGTCGAAAAAACCCAGTTTTACCCGTTCTTCAGAAACTGCTCCCACAGTCCTATCTCCACCTGCACCCACACCCCGCAGCATGTCGGGCCATGACAGCACTCTTCGCTGGAGAGCGGTTGCCCAGCGTGCCGCAACCTCCCTGGAATCAACTCTGAACTTTTCTTGTCCCATACCATGCTTTACCATCCATTCGCATTCGCCAGGAGAGTAGTCCACAACTGTTGCTCCACGCATCAGAACGATGTGCTTTCCCCTGTGCCATGCCTTTCTCTCTCTGGGGCAAGCCTCATCATGCCCTGCCCTTATCCACCACAAGTCCACCAGGACCAACAAGAAGACATCCTTCCATCGACCTGAGTTCTGAGACCACCGCTGTGCCCTGTTCGCCACCGGGGCTAACAACACAGACAGAGACTCTGGGCTGATCTGGTTGGTGGCCATCACCTGCACATGTGCACAGGCCAGTCAGCCAGGAACTGGGCCACATGGTGACACGTGCTAATATTTGACGTGCGCAATGACAGGCACGCCAAAACAGACTTCGATGCCGACTCAGTGCATCGCTTGCTGATTTGAGCAATTGCACTTTGCAAGTGATGGCGGAGCCGCAGCATGCAATGTGCGTTTGTTCACTTCTTGTGCAAGTATAGATCCGCTTGCCAGCCGGCTATGGCCCTGGGGCAAACTGGCGGCACAACCGTTCCGTTCCCGAGGAATGGGGCCGAACTATAATCCCAATCGATCTGGCGGAGATGATAGAAAATGCAACATCGTTCACTTTCTGGGGCGGGTGGAACCTTCCAGAGCGCAGTGGGCAGGGAGTTAGGCCCCGGTGGCCATTCGCGGCAATGGCCTCCGGTGGCCAGCGACTGGCAGACGTCACGAACACTGCAGGCTTGCGGCTTGCGGCTGCGGCCTGCAGGCTTCTTCGGGGGACGCTTGGCTTCGGCGACAAATGGGCGGCCGAGGGGGTGGCCTCAAGGGAGAAGTACCCCGGGGCGCGGACTCCCTTGCGGCCCCAGGGGCAGCCGTACTTGCACAGTGCTGCAAGTACGGCGTGGGTCAGTGTGCGGACAGGATGTTCCACAGTACTTTAACACCCTCCTGGTGAACTGACCCGCGGCGTTCTTGCACTGAATTCTGACGCGTGGCGTCCAATCGGTGCTGTGGCACTTTGGACTTTTGACGGAAATCGCGTCCGTTTGGTGGTCAGCGTGTTCCGCATCCCGAAGACACAAACTGTTACTTCAAGCTAGAGCTGCTTCAGATTCGGCAGGAAGACAACAGTGCCGACGTACAGTCTTCAACCGATCCGCATCTTTGACACTTGGCGTTGCGTGTTGGTTCCATGATTTTACAAAGCAAAGAATAATGTGGTTGTCAGCAAAGGAGCATTCCTGATGATGCGTGTGGCCTGGATCAAAGGATGTCTTTGTATCTTTTGTGCGTGTGTGGGGGTGGAGGGGGTTTAGGGGCCAGGGGAAGGGGGAAGGGGAGAATGGCAAGACGCGGCTTAAAAGGGTCGCTATGCAATGTTGGCGATGTGCAAGTTTTGTTGATCCAGCTATCTGAGTAGTCATCAGGTGCAGCGTGACAGCAAAGGCCAAAAGAACAAAGAAGTCTCCTGTTTGTAAAAGAGCCACATGCGTGGATACTACCAAAGGGTGTGGGGGTGGGGTGGGGGACGGTGAAAAGCTTCACCATTGTTGAGTTTGCACGACACGGAGCTGGCAAATGCCCTCATTTCTTTTCCTGCTTCTCCCATTTTCTATTGTCTTTCTTTTCTTCTATTCGCCCATCTTTTTCTGCAGACAAACCGACAATCTCCATCTGTGCCACTTCAGTGGCGTCGCCCAGACACACGGCAGATTACGTGCTCAGCGTGTCCATTTTTACTTTGGGCACTGTTTGGACTAGGAATACTTCAGCACGCACGCCCAGAGGACACGATGCCCGTGAAGGATGAAACGCTTGAACGACTGGAGCCCTCACAGCCCATCTTTCTTGTTACTGTGCTCGTAAGCAAGAGAACTATCATATGAGAGTGTGCAAGTTCAATCATGGATCGATGGACGGCGCCGCGTCAAGGATGGGAACCAATCAACCAGTAGCATGAGGAATGTGATGCAGACAACGTTGCTGACAATCCAGATGTGGTCCTTCGGGCGAAGGTGACGGTGTCATTGTGGAGATTCTCGAAGAATGACCTGGTGTGGGCGATACGGACTTGGAGCTCGAGCGTACATGGCAGAGTTGGCAATGAGCATCCGCAGGACAACATGCAGATCCAGCGCTGCTGAATTGCTGGGCACAGGCAAGGCCTGGGCAAGGCCTTGCGGTTTGCAGGATTGGCTGACCCGAGAAGCATGTGGAGCCGAAGAGGGGCATTGACAGCTAATACTGTTGAGCTCCGGGGAAGTGGGGTGGTGGGATGTGTGAGCCTCAAATGCACAGAGGTCATACAGCTGAGTTTGGAAGTCAGATCAGCACCATCCAAGTCCAGTCGTCCCCAAGGCTTCAGCAGTGTCGTGCACGGAACTACCCAAGCCCTGTGCCATTGGTACCTTGGCACTGCCCTTGCTGTTCAGTGTAAACTTCCCCATTTCACACTGTCACCTCTGCTAGCCATCCCTGCTTCTTACTTCTGCCCTGCAAAATGGTAAGAATGATATTGCCACACGAAGCAAAGCTGCAGAGTCTTCTCCAGACCAACAATCCAGGATCAAGAGACCCTGGTGGGCAACATTTTGTGCCACAAACAGCAGGATCCACTCAAAAGAGTGTGCAGACCTGTGCCTGTCTCCCAGCTTGACCTTTCATCGCTGTGTACCAGTGCAACAGAGGATATGACGACAAGCCACTTGGGTACTCTGGCTGTTAGAAGGACAACAATTCATTGTGAAGTTGCCATTCGATGCCACATTTCTTGCTGGTGTGCAGTGGAGGTGCCAAGCACTCAATGCTCACGTTGGAGTGCACAAATTTGACGTCATCCAAATGGCAAGAAATGAAATCGCATTAAATCAAAATCAGTTCTCAAACAGGGCGTTTCGTCAACGTTTTTCGCACATCGCAGACCTATGAGCAGCCATTTGCATCTGATCTGGTGGCGAACAACTCCCACTTCACAGCCTGCCATCGCACCTCTGCATCCTCAGATGCCTGCAGCCATCCACCAAGCCAGATCCACCTTCTGAGTGGGCCTGCTGCCAATCCTCGTCCGCCCAATTTGAACGGCTTGTTCAGGAAAGGCCTGGCCACAGCACGACCCTGGGCCCTGCCTCTTCTTTGCAGTGCACACACCAATGCCACCGGACAGCACATCTGCCAGACTGACCGAGCCGAGTGAAGCTTGATCCGCAGATCATTTGCGAGGCTGAATTCTTCCTGTCAACCTGCGGAAATGGATGAATCCTGGCTGCTCAGGGGCAATCAATCCCCATTCTCTCTGCCGATCTGCGCCCATCCCGATGCCTCCTTCCCCACTTTTACCAGGGCGGCTCACCCCATGATCGTCATACAGGAATGGGCACTCGCCCCTTAACCTGTGAGGGTGAGGTACCACCGGAGAGTAACAGCCGTTGGGTTGAACGCGAAGACGATGGCGAAGGGAATGGCCAGCAGCACGAGGGCCACTGGGTACAGGAACAGCTCGGTGCCCTCCAGGAACGGCAGGGCGCTGTAGCCAAGGAAGTTGAGGTAGTGGTAGTAGCTGAACGCCACGGCGTGCAGCGCGTTGGACAGGATCGGCCCCAGCACGTTGTTGGCCAGCAGCAGCGGCAGTAGTAGGAACTGCACCACGTGCAGCAGCAGGAACAGCGGGAAGAAGGAGTTGCACTGGACGTCGAAGGCGTACATCCACTCAACGCGCTGCTCCACCGCGTGCGACGGCAGGAGCTTCTTCCTCAGAAACCGGTTGGCCACCGCCCAAGCCAGCGTCGCAATCAAGGCCCCCAGGCCCAGGAATTCGACGAACACGGCGTAGGCGGTCACCGCCAGGCCGCCCCAAAAGCTCGTTCCAAAGGCCACGCAGTAGCCCGCCGCCGAGAAGGCCACGAACAGGCAGCAGACCACCAGGTAGGCGGGGTCGTCCCTGCACCACTGGTTCTTGGTCTGCTTGTGGTAGGCGGCGTGGCGGTAGGCCGTCTTGGGCGACAGGCACAGCTGCAGCATCAGCCACAGCGTGTACTCGACGTCCATCTGCTTGGGCTTGACGATGCGCCGCAGGTAGGTGGACATCGAGTGGTATGTGCGGTTGGGCGCCCCCCGGCGCGACCGCTCCGAGGAGGTGGGCAGCATCCCGGCCCCGCTCGACCGCGCCACCGCCGGGGCCGGGAAAGAGGTGCTTGGGAGTGCGTGGGGTCCCTTGGTGGGGATCTGATGCCCGGGATGAGATCCCCGGTGGGATCGAGGTTAACGGGTCCGGTGAATCTGGGGCGGTGAAGGGGGATGCGGAGGCTGAGCCTGGGGGTTGTGGGGCGGTGGTGGCGCCAGGGGGGGCGCTCGCAGGGGCTTGTGTGGGGAGTGCCAGATAGCCAACGCACAGGAAAGGCAACTGGGTTAAGGGGGAGAGTTTTTTGGCCGTCTTTCTGACCGTCTGCTTTTTGAGTTCTGTTTTGACAAGGGGGGATTGCTCGTACTGACGGCGGAATTTCTGTTTATTTAACCTGCTGGAGTTCCTTTACGACTTAAACAAATGAACACGGGCAAGTCCCTTCCAGAGCAAGCTCACAGGACTGGCCATTCGGAGACCGCTCAATCTATTGAAAACCATAGTGCACCCCATGCCAACTTCAATTGAAAATTTGGGTCTTGTTCGTGACGCCTCACACCGACCACCGTTTCGCAGGGTGCATCATTTATGCCAGAGGCTGACGACTGGTAACTTCCTTAAAGGGACTGTGACATGCACGGAATGGCCTGAGTACTCTAACATCGCACGACAAGTGGTAAGTTCTGTGCTCACGGGTCCCAAACGGGTGCTGAAAAGAAAGACTTGTTCTGCTGGCTGCGAGAGGTGTTAGCCAGCGCAATCAAGCAGTGTTAACCGCGGCAATCGTGGAAAAGTGGGTTCAACCAATCAGCTGCGATGCTAATTTGGCAATGGAACTGGAGTTCTGAAGTGGTGGCCGTGAGGCTGGCAGTGGCGCTTACATCTGCTAGGAATTACTGGATACGTTCCGGAACTATGTGGACTGCAGGGGATCAACACACGCGGGTTTGAACCTCGACGAGCCTCAGTTTGAACAAACTGCACCAAGTTGCACCTCTGGGTCCGAGTGCGTTCAACCTCTACGCGTAGTAACACTCACGGCATGATATTATCAGCTGTGGACATGTTTGGAATTCTGCCAGCGTTCAGTGGATCTATGCCATCCCTATTGCTGAACAGCAAAGACAATCCCCTTCGTCGAATCTCCCCCTTGTTGCCGAAATTGGCTGCCGAAAAAGGCAGAGTTTTAGAGCGCACGCAGACGCTTCAGCCGGTCATTACAGACAGTATTCACGGGTCGGTCCTTTACAATACTACACTCACGATACGTACAACATGGTCTTCACTACAAGGGCCCCTCCATCAACCCGTCGGCAAGGCATGGGTCGACCACAGGGCCATGTGCGTCAGCCTGGACGCACGTCAATCCCCACATTTATGCACTCTCCAGAGACGGGACCGGCCGCCAGAATACAAACGTCATCACTTCGTGCATTTGTTCAACTGATGAGCAACAAAAATAAGTGCCATCGACGGACCCAGCAAAGAATGAAGACCAGCAACACGATGACGCGTATTCAAATGTTCCGAAGATGCACTTCTCACGCCCTCTACTCTTCGAGACTAAGAGAAAAACATGCGTGCATGAGCGCGCGTTGAAGACAGAAAAATGAGCCCAATGGTTATCTGCAGGGCCGCGGCTGAGCGGGCTGAAAACGCATCCGAGCCAACCGCCGAAGGCCCTTTCCATGCGAACGACATAATGAATGAATTGACGCCGCGCTGTAGTGGACAATAAACAATTTGCACGCGATATTAGGCAGGGCATGGCACACTGCAACATGCAGCGGTCAAAAAAAGGCGCGGTCAAAAAAAGGCGCGGGCTCAATGGAGGCACGACCCATCGCTCCATGGAGTGGCAATCCCGAAAGCACTCATTCGTTGGGCAGTGCGTTCGTCGCTGCTGCGAGCCGCCAACGATTGCTGTGTGAGGAAGCCGTCACGGGAAATTGCCATTGCCATTGGTCCCGCTCGTCGAGTGGCTGCAAACACAGACAGACGTTCCGTGAGCTGGGGCTGGCAGTGCTCAACGCAAGTGGTCGAGGAACAACAACAATTAATCGCAAAACTCAAGCAACGATCCCATCCTGGAAAATTGGACAAAGGCGATTCAATTTGCGTGTGTGGGTTCTCTGCACACATGCTGCTACATTGTGCTCCATTCGTTGTTGCCTGCTCTTCCCACTGCACCCCAGCGATTGCCAATTGAATGCAATCCTCGTCACTGCCAAAAAAGCCTGTGCACAGCTCATGAGACACATGGTATCGCACTGCTGAGAACAATCCAACATTCATTTTGCCAAAGACGATTATTGCAATATGCAAACCCTGCTTGCACACCCATTATGCATCAAAGAAGCTGCCGTCCAATGCTGTGAGTCAACGTGAAAGATGTGAATGCAATCGCCCGGTGGACAACTAGCATAAACTGGCTATTTGTCCATAGCAATGCCATCAAACCTGTTTTTTGGGAATGTATGCTACATGGCCATGAAACCAACGGCGTCAGCACATCTTGCTGAATACTGGAATTCAAATGCGCATTGCACCTTGACGCATCCATGCTGGCACCGATTGAGCCAGCTCCACGCTCGTCGCTCTCTGCTGTGTTCACTTCCCTCTCCCCAAGCCTTTTCTCCATCTCGCGCAGTCGTTCGGCCATCTTGTTGTACTCCTCCTTCAGGCGAGCCTGCACCATCCATGCCAAGCCTGGGTGATTGCCAACGGAGGCTGAATGCTGCAAAAGTGGAACTGAGAGAGCTGCATGAGCCACACAGAGCTGAGCTGACTTCCACGCAAGCACGGCGATCAACAACTCTGTTGGGTCAATGTCACTGGATCTGTACAGAGCAGCTGTGCAGGAAAACAATGTTGCGTGTGTTGAGCGAGTCTTGGCAGCACTGCTGAGTTCTACCAGCACAGCTCGCACGCAGCACATTCGAATGCAACGTTGCATGCTGTACACGTGGCTACAACGTGGCTCTGCATTGGAAACAGGCGTCAGGGCTGCGGCTGAAAACCTAGAAACGCTGCGTATTCTGACCGTTCCAGCAAATGGAGTTCAACAGCTTGCACAAGGCATGGGTGTGTCATGGCAACACAGAATCCAGCCTCGAGTCTCAAATGTACAGCATACTGCACCACGTTCTGAAACAAGTACATAGAGCAATGCAGAAAGATCCGAGATAACCAAAACAAATGGTCAAGAGGCACGTTCTGCTATGCCAGTGTCCAGAGAGCAAGAAAGCAGCTTGAGCCCTGAGGATCGCTTCAACCTGGATTTGAGCCTGGTGGGGCAGTGGAGCTGGGCCCTGTGCACATGAGGCATGCACAGTGGTACACCCAACAACAACGACCTAGGCCTCCTCTCCAACAGCTACAAGTTTTGATTATTATCAACGTGGCACTGGCACAAATTTGGTGGACCTTTATTCAATCCTCTGACTATTATACTACCGTTGTAATGCAACCAAGATAGAAGCTATTCATTGACCATCTGCAAAATTGTATGCCTTTGTAAGGAGCACACACAGCCGCAACAGGGGATAAAAAATGCACATAAGGAAACACTGTTCTCTGCTCATAACAATCTACATGAATGCAATCAGCACAGGCAGTCAACATCGACACATGCAACGGAAGGCTGCCTCAAGTCCCTCAACCGACCTGCTCCTGCCGCAATTGTTGCAGGCGGGACATGGCCTCGTCCCCAGCTTCATCCCCACTCTCCTCAGCCGCTCGTGCCGCAATGGCTCGATCCCTCTCCTCACGCTGGGCCTCCCTCTTGGCCTCCTCCTCTGCCTGCCGTGCTTCCCTCATCGCCTTCTCCTCCGCCTCCACCTCGACGACGATGGCATGGTACTCGCTGAACAGCTGTCGCCTGCGGGGCTCGGCAACCGCCTGGTAGCGAGGGTCGGTGAATATTTGTCGCTTCACCCGGGACCAAATTGATGAAGATGAGATCGGGGGGTCTCTGAGCTCTGGTCGAGTGGAGCACACACCCATGTAGGTTTATATTGAGATTTTGATGTGCATCAAAAGCATCGCCTTACAATAACGTGTGCTGGACTGCTTGTATGTGGCACTGTGCATGCGATGCTTGTCTAAATGAAGTTGTCAGCCACAGTGGCTTGTATGTAGTGGATGGCGGGCACGATACCGATGAAATCAAACCATCATATACGCTGATCTGCAAGATTTAAAGACTGTGTGGTGTCTGCACAGTCAATCAATGTGAGGACTTTATCAGTGACAATAGATGGTCCAATTGAATACTGTAGACAGCTCCATTGTGTTGACAATTTAAGCAACACTGTTTATCTTCTGCACTGTGGCAAGTTGCACAGTTAAATGTGGCGACTGAATCACCAAAGGGGATGGAAATGCTACATAACATTGTGCGGTTGATGAATGCACACTGCAGGGAAACGCAATTATCTGAGTTAATCCTTTACCCTTCCGGTGTTCAAGATTTTCGGTGTGCATACTTATCATCCAGTTGCCATTACAACTTATAGTCGCATGTGAGCGGCCCAAAGGCTATTTGCTTCAATATGGTGATTCTTTAAAGCCCCACACTCACAAAGGCACTTGTGCTAATTCGCACCTTTCAAAAGTACCCTAAACTCCTGCTCTCTCTGCTCCATCATCCTCTGCTCAGCGAAAGCATCTCTTTGCTTGGACACCACTTCGTCGAATATGCTGCGGCGAACTTCTGCTTCTTTGACAGCAAGGAACCGCTCATCCAGCTTCACCTTTTGTTGAGCTTCAGCCCAGGTGGACTCAGCACCGATCCCAATCTCTTCGTACAGGGCCTGCAAGCAGGTGGGCAGGGGCTCAAAACTCTGAGAGCAACATACAAGGGCAATTGCTGGCTACTGGCAGTCTCGGTGCTGGCAAGTTATTGACAGACTACAGAGATGGCTGTGGCATCCATTCAATCCCTGCAAAAGTCTACTAGTCAAACAATGTACCTTAACCTGAAATTTCCAAGACAGCAAATGCACTGCTGGCATTGATGCCCTGTAGTTGTGTCCACAGGTCCAAAGGCAAAGTACAAACAGAACTACAAACTGCATTCTCACAGCACAGCCTGACCCTTAATGCGTCTTCAGCAGCCTTGCGAGCATTTGCCTCCTTTTTCCTGAGCGCCAGTTTGTAGGCCTCAAACATGGTCTCCCGGCGGGGAGCTTCGACTGCAAGGAAGCATGGCTGGGCTCCCAGCTGCCTCTGCACCACAGCCCACTCGGTGGTCCCAGTCACAGGTGGATACATCGAGCGGAGGGCTTCCATGTACTCCAGTTCGATCTTCTTGCGGTGCTTCTGGGCATTGGAATGCAGTCCACCAACAACATTAGTGAGCCAGAGTTCCGAAGCAGGCATGTCCATAACTTGGGACTGAAACAGGATTTTAGCAAGAGTGCACAGTGCAATCCAACCCACAAGCAGCAAACCCCACATACAGAAAATCTCTTGGTGCAATGCGTCCATGGGGTGCAGCAAGCCCAAGCATATGAATGGTGGCAAGAAATCCTGTGTTGCAGCAGGTTATCTGTGAAACAGTCATAGTGTACAGCAATTCTCGCTTCCCCAGCGTATAACTTCCATCATGAGTGGCTGGTGCTGAGCACCGTCGAGCAGGTGAAAAAGCAATGGAGAAACTGGGTCCCAGGAACAAAGGCTGGAAAAGGGTCAGTCTTCCTACCACTCTATTCCTACCTTGGCTTGGGCGGTTTTCTCCAGCTCAGCGATCATTTTCCCTGATTCAACTTTGAGGCTTGATGCCAAAGCGGAACCCAGGTCAGCAGCAATGCGTGCCGCCAATCCTGTGAATCTCTATACAACAAAGCAAGCCTGGCTCACCAACTATGTGACGTGCAGATGAACAATCCAAAACAACGTGGTTCCACAGAATACAGCCTTCATCAACCTTTGATGTACAGGTATGAATCTGTCACATTTAGCCACACTCGGCTGGAGGCAAAGCCCAGCCTCAAAGCATGTGACCGATGTATTTGCGTCGCTGTGGGCAGTGGCGAGAAACACTGGCGACTCAGGATCAGTAAAGAATCCTCAGTTGAGACATCCACAATACAGGCCACGGCACATATATCACACTTTGCAACAGAAGATCACTTGTGCCACTTGGAACAGTGCTTGCTTCCAGGTGTCCCAGAACCATGCCATACACGTTAGCAGTTCTTCCGATGCCAAGTGGCTCACAGTACACTGTTCCCTGCACTCTGATGACAGGGGAATTGGGGCATTTTTGCCAAGCAATATGACGCCCTGTGTAGGTTGTTAGGAACTTGATGCCATCTAACGATTTGACTGCCACAGAAGTGCATGACCTGGCCAATGTCGCATTTCGCATTGCAAATAGGAACACAATCATGCATTCCCTGCACTCACCAGGCCAGCATAGACCAGGTTGGCAGTATCTGGCTTGCTGTCCTGTGCCCCAATTCCAGACTCCTCCTCTGCAGATGCCGGGGCCTGTGATCAAAGCAAAATCAACGTAAATGCAGTAATCACAATATCTGGACCATAAGCAGTTGCCTCAGAGTGCTCAGGTCTCTGAAAGAAAAGAGTGCTGGCCAAAACGGATGGCTGTGATACACGCCAACCAAACCGGGTGCAGGTGCCCATCTCCAGCACAATTCCTGGCAGCATGCTTTTTTCGCAACGGGAGCGATTTCTCATTTCATTAAAACAGTGAATATGGAACAAACCAATTTTTGATTCTTTCACAAGTTGCAAAGCTGATACAAATCTCCAAGCTCTGCGAGTGTTGAGAAGGGAGCAGAACAGTGAGACACCAAGATCAACAGGTATCCAGATGTGTTAAGACAGGATAATTGTGTTGCTGCATCAGCACTTTCTGACGATGTGGTGAGGTCAAGTGTCCCTAGTGAGCAGCAAACGAGAAGGAGCTTCAAGCAGTGGCCTTGCACAGGACACAAAAGTCCTCAAACCCATCAAGTTTCAAGTTCATGATTGCGTCAAAACCATCTCCATCTCTGTGGGTGGACGATTTCCCCATGATTGCTGCTGCATTCTGACGACAGAACCTGCACAGTCAGCTGAAAGTTCTGTGCCAATGGTTGCTAATGTGTTGCTGCTCATGCTAGTCAGATTGTGGCAAGTTACAACACTATGACACTGTCATGCCTCTGCCCAAAGCACGCATTTCAACAGCGAATATGTTCTAAATCTCGGCCTATCTCGGGGCTGCATGCTAACGTTAAACTGATACCAGCCATGGTTAACAAAATCTGTGCCCTGATTGGTGCCATGGATCAAAGCCCATGTACTTCCTCCGTCCCCAAAAGTTTGGCAGCTATGGTTTGCGGTCTTTGAATAACTGTCAAGCCATCTCCAATAGTGCTAAAATTCTGGCCAAATGTTAAATTTTGTGTCAATTTCAATCCACCAAAAAATTGGGTCAATTGGCTGAGTACTGAGCGAGATATGACCCCCCAAGCATGGGCATGTCGAACAAAACTGGCGTGTGGGCCTCAAGGTGGCTCAGAAACTATAGCGTTTGGAGCACTTCAACAACAAATCTGAACCATTGAAACACTTTGCATGGTCCAATAGAAGTGTTAGATGATCTGAAATGTAGCATGAGTTATCAATACTGAATGTTAGTAGTCATCAATTCCTCCATCCCATACAGAATGACAATTATGGCAATTGTGACAATTGTGACCTTGACAAAAACCATCATAACATCCCCCAAAGCGCCCAAATTCTTTCCAGATATTAAAACTTGTGTGAAGGCTTATCCAACAAACTTCTAGATCGGCCAGATGAGTACTGAGGGAGATACGACCCCTCAAACACCGGCATGTCGGACCAAATCTCCAGGTAGCTCAAAAGCGGCCCTGAACATGGTGACTTGGAGACCCCATTACATAGTGGAGAAGTGAGGGCTGCCCACACTCTTCCGCCCACAGGTTGGAACAAAGTTGGACAGATGCAGGGCGGGATGCTAGCACCTCCCGAATGGTGTTATTGACAAACTCACCTATCTCTGCACCATCTTGAGACTTGGACGACATTTGGACTGGCATGCTTGTGTGTTTGAGGGATCGCATCTCTATCAGTACTTAGCCGATTGATCCAACATCCTGGTGGGTCGAAATTGATACAAAAATTAACATCTGGTCAAAATTTGAGTGCTATCGGGGATGTTTTTATAGCTTTTTTCAAGGCCGCAAAACATAACTGCCAAAGTTTTTGGGACAGAGGAAGCATGATGCAACAGCCCATCGCTGTTCCCCGCACAATTATCTGGGGCATCACAAAAGTGAGCCAACAACAGTCCCCACCTGAGTGGTTGGGCTACTGTCAATTCCTGCTGCAGAGGCATCATCTTCTAACAGTCCAGCCCCAGCAGAGTCAGCAGTCTGCAACGTTTCTCCGCTTTGGACCTTACCTCCCTTCCTGGAATCTACAATGAATCCAAAGCTTGGAATCAGCCCTCAAAAACTGGGAAAACAAGCCATCCCTACTTGGAAACCAAAGCACATGCTCTTTTGTGCTGTGTTCTCAGCACATCACTCAACAGTGCAAGCTCAGAAGCAACAGCCGACATCTGAACAGCGCGCTGTGCTAGTGTACACAATGGTGAATAAGCACCCATACACCACCATCACTACAGTGTACACCCTACAGACCACCCTTGGAATGCACGCATTAAATTTGAAGCTGAACCCAACACAACTACAGTGTCACATCATTCCTTGCTTTGGTGAATGCACATGCTGAACCATTAGGCAGCACATGGGCATTCACACAGAAGATTGTTAAAGCCAGCTAACACAAAAGTCAAAACACATGGCTACCGTTAAATGCACTGTGCCCTCGAACACCACATGGTGGGGATCTGCCCAGATAATCATCTTGTGGTTAATGCTGTGCTATTTGCCTTCGACAATAAACTTCCAGAATCGGTTTGGGTCATGATAGCCAGGGCAATGTCCAGCTGCAGATCCAAGGTGCATCTGCATCCCAATAAACTATACGATGAAGTACAACAGCTTATTTTTTAAGGAACTGGTTGGTTCACAAATTGGTGCACAAAGACAAGGTATCTACCCAGCATTTTGGGGTCACAGATCCACAGACTGATGCAACTGTGCTCAGTGTGCCAGCTATTAAATCGCAATGCCTTGTAATGTGAACAGAATAATCCACTACCTGAAGTTGGTGAGAGCAGCTTTCCAAAGGATTGCCCAAAACTCTTCACCAGCCCAAACATGCTGAAGGCCTTGTCAGATGTGTCCTCGAATTCCTGCTGCAGCTCTCCGAGTTTGGATTCCATCTTAGCAAGCGATTGCTCTGCACTCTGCAGTTCACCTTTCTGTGCCTTTCCCTCAGCCACCTTCTCTTTGAGCTTCATGACAGTTGTTGTCTGGCGCTCTGTGGCAACTGCCTGCGCAGTACCCAAAGAACGTCAGATGAGAGCGGAAAGCTGGACGCAATTCCTTTGGCTGTGGTTGAACATCTTGGCTAAACATCTGCATGCAAGCACGGGGCGTTCAAGACTAACGTGTGCACACAAATTGCATTTCTCAATATGGTTTTCAAACTCATCGTGACAAGTACTGATCTGTGTCATTCCTTAAGCACTTACTGGGTAGAAACAGATGTCCATATCATGTCTCACAGTGTGGGAAGGGACCTCGAATTGAGGTTCCTTTCCACATTGCTAGGCATGACCTTTTTGGGGTCCACAATGGCCATTGAGTATGAGGGTAGTTCCGCGCGTATTCTTTGTCTTTCTTTTTGGGAAGTCGTGGGCACATCTTTTGGATGAACACATTCTTTTCTTTCATCAGATGGTGGAAGGCCTGCTTGACAGACAGCTGGGCAAAGCACAGCCAGCTGATTATTGGCAATAGGAAGAACAAACATGGGTAAACACCACAACCACATCGGCATACTTCTTGGCGGAAGCTATATGAGTATGATGTGAGCCCATGGAGTGCAAGACATACCTGCTTCAATATTCTATCTTCAAGATCAAAGAGTTTCCGAACAAAGCCTTTGAGAGCTCGGAAGGACCTCTGCCTAGACTCTTGAGGAGCTCCAGCAACCTGGGACAAGAGCAAGAGCTGTGCTTAACATTCGACACAAAATTAGCACAAGTGTCAAAGCAGCTCCAGGAAATTCCCCTCGCTGATCTTTGGTGTGTCATTGGTTGTCTATTAAGAAACATTGATATGATTTAAAAAATGACAACATTTACACAGGCAGGCACTCTCGAGAGACATATATTGTTGCCTTCCAGATGACCAGGCTTTGTTCCATGCATGTCACCTATTTAGTTAAAATGAAAGCCATAGGGGTGCGCACAGCAATATAGTGAAGCACATTGGGAAAACAGCAAATTCGAAACATCGATTTTCATATTTAGAAACTCAGCGACAAAGAGGCAACTGCAAATTTCCATTCGATTTCGATGCTGTTTCCTAATCTTGTTGATTAGTGGGTGACTGATCACTCTCTGAGGCACTGGGCGATCGATAGCACCAAAAAACGCTGTCAGTCGAATCCAGAACTCAGACCACAAACACAAAGAAGCAAACTGTCAGCAGGGCTTGGTTGTCTAATCCTGCGATCAAATTTTTGTACATCTGTCAATAGCAACAAAGATCTGCCCAATTGCGACATGACAATGAAGGGCACATTGCCATCATCAATGGGGGCTCAGTGCCACAAAGATCACGACTGCCTCAACGATCAAGCAGTTGGTCCATGCATTTTCACCATTCAAACTGTTCACTCTTAGTCAGCTGAAGGATGACATAGACATTTGTCATTCAGACCATTCACTCATAGTCTGTGGAACGATGACACAGGGAACTTGGGCAAACACTGATTGGACCCTCTGCAGCTGGCAGCATCTGCCAGGCACAAAGCCTTGTTTGGTATGACCATTCTGACAGTTGCGATCCATTGAATATATGGACAGTCTTCGCCTCAATGCCACACCAGAAACTGGATAAACGGCAAGCCGTGACGTCACCTGCTGGAAGAAGCGATGCCTCAGTGCCTCTGACACAGAAATCCTTGGGGCTGACTTATCATCACCAAACCTCACCCCGCCATTCTCATCCGTCTCAATCAGCCTTGGTCGCAGCATTGCCTCTGCCAGGCTCCAACCAGCCCCACCAGCGACATCGAGGGCAGGTGACTGATGTGAGGCACTGGCACCCCGCCTCCAGATTGTCATGTCATAGTTGCAGCGATGGTAGCTGGTATTGAACGACTTGAGGGCACTTGTGGTGCGCAAGGAGGGCAGGCAAAGTTGCAAGAAGATGAGGCCTGGATGGGATGTACAAGGGAAATGTGAGTTGAGTCACAGGCACCAGCAACATGAGATGCTGATGATATCAGGCCTCAGCATCAAACTAACGCTTCCCTTATTTTTGGCTGCCCAACAATTAGTAGTTCCTTTTTCAAATCGTGTTCTCAAGACATTTTTCTTGGGTTTGAATAGCCTGTCCTGTAGTCAGTGTACTGTAAACACCAAACCAAAACGTAAAATACCCAGAGCTTCACCAAACAATGGCAGTACTATATTGTTACCACAGTAGTACATTCTGTTGCCTCGGTAGTTTGTGCACTCTGAGTCTGAAGCTCAAACGTCACCAGCGCTTGACAAGAATATATCATCAGCACAAAGAGTACTGCAATGACTTCATGTCTTGCACAGCTATCTTTCACAACTAATGGTCGGCGTGGGTGGTCGATGCCAGCAAGGCAAGATGCACAATGCCACTGCCCCTTTGGCTGCATCAAGACAGCATACTACAGAACAGGAAAAGGGCCTTCTTACTGGCTGGGGTGTTTTGGGCAGTGTGGCTGTCCCAAACAGGGGCAAAATTGGGCAATGGTAAAGATGGGGAGAGGTGCATATGGCATTGCTTGCATCTTGGAATGAAAACAGCTTGTTGAACACTTGCGCCAGATACACCAAGATACAGGCAAACACAAAAAACATGTACTATAGTTTTGACCTAACTTAGCAGTGAAAATGACAGACATGCACTGGAAACGAACACTTGTGCTTTGTGCACTGGTAACCAGGAGGGAAACAATGCCTAAAGGTGCATTTGATCCTTGCCATGTTGACATCACTGCAATGTGGTTAAGTTCACTGTTGATGCAATATGCAACATTGGCAACTGATTTGCTGATTAGCTCGTCGACTGACCCACTAAATAAATGACCCAGCCTTTGACTGGTCCACCAACTAGCCCACTGACCCACTGACAAGACCATTGACGGAACAGCTGACTGACCGGCCAACTGTTTGACTGTCTGCCCGTCTTGACTGATGGCAAGCAAGCACAGGACTTGTGTTTCATGGCCTCACCTGCCGAATAGGTGTCGAATCTATCGGGCTTGTGCATTGCCCACAGCATGGGAGAGATTGCCATCGCCAGGGGGCTCTTCGCAAGGTTTGGTGCATCTGTTGGCAGCACATACTGTGCGCCAATTAACAGCAAGAAAAATCGATTCAGGACTCCTTATCAACGACACAAAACAGTCGCCAGGCACTGAAATGGCCTGACATTGCCAAAAATAAGTGCAAGACCAACGCTTTGTCGAAATTTGATGATGTTACCAACAGTGATCCAATTCGCAGAAGATTGCCAGGTTGTCAAGCCCTTGCTGCATGGTATAGGTTGCAGATCTGATGCTGCCAGTGGCACCCCAACAACAGACAGGTGCAGTGCGGCGATGCCATGTGTATATATCGGTCGATTGCAGTTGCAAAATGACCAAGGATGGCCCATGAACATTCAATGCGATCCTGCCTGCAACCCAACGCACATCATGTCCCGAATGAGAACTCCACAGCTTGTGCTTAAGCCAAGCTGAGACTGCAGACAGAAATCCAGCATTGTGCCTTATGAGTGCTGAGAGTTCCATTATAATGTGGAAGGGGAAAGGTGTGCCACATCTTGTTGGCAACTGCAGGACAACAAGACCCCTTTCCTATTCCAACACAATGCATCACATACAAGAATCCAGGTGCCACACCCATCCCCACAGAAGATGTGTGAGCCTCGTGCCACGCCACAGGAAAGAATGAGGTGATTTTGTGCCAAAGAGACTGATCGCATGAAAGAAAGTGCGCAATGTGCATTCCCAAAGCACACATACACGAAGTACACAACACTGGCACTCGAGGGTGGGGGCGGGCAGGGAAGCCCGTGAAACGCCTCGTCAAAAGGAAGGGCCAGCCAAAGCAAAGTTGGCTGATGGTTTCACCTGTTCAGGAGCACAGTAGTGCGGGTCAAGGATGGATTCATCTGGGACATAATTTGTCCCTGAGCGCAGGTCAGCGCACGCCCCAAGGTCGATGAACTTAAACTGTTTGGTCTTGTCGCAGAGGAGCAGGTTTGCTGGCTTGACATCACGGTGCACAAGGCCTGCAGCATGAAGGCCCTGGGCACAAGGGGTGACAAATCAGCTTTGGGCGGTCAGCACCATCGCCGCCTCATGCTTGCAAGGGCTTTGTTCAGTCCAAGGGAGAAATGTGATCGACAAAAGTGCAGCCAGTTGGTGATTAGGCCACTTCTAACAGTTAGGAACTGCAGGGGGGGCTTTGAAAATGCTGCAGCTCACTGCCTTGTGGATGCCAGGATACCACTGGGGACGGCCAGCAAATCCAACAAAGCTAAAAGAGTTCAGCCTGTTGCTGTTGATAACTATCAAGGCATGTCCATGTAGATGCAAATCTGCTTCGATTGCGTTTGTGAGAATGAGACAAGTACTGCCTTTGTGTCTTGAGGGTTATCACTGGCGTGGCCAGAGCTGTTTCTCTATTCTTGGCGATTGGCATCAAAAGATTGACAGAATTCGCCCAAGCATCCATCAGCCCTGGCAATGCCCACCTGCAGGCACTGCAGGATCTGCTTGAGGACGACCGATGCGACAGTATCCTCAGGGACACCAAGGTCCATGGCCAAAGCACTTGTGCAGTCACGTCGCCTCAAGTAATGCGCAAGTGTCTGGTCCCCTTCGTACTTCCAGATCTACAGCATCACCAAGGTCAGAAGGTTCCGCAAGAGCAGGGGAAAACAGAGCAGAAGGCGGATAAGTTCAATCTGCTGTATCGAAAACAACAGCATGTTCACACATAGAGCAGGTGGAGTCTGGAGATGTTTCCCAGGGTTTTGCTGCCATTCTTTCTCACCCTGTTGTAACACAAACCCCAGACAGACATCGTACTATACATGTCTGTATCACTCTTCTGTGTGCAAAGATCAAGGCCTCTGACTGCGTTGAAGTCCAAGTATAGTGCTGTCCAGGTCAGCATCACACTCTCTTGATCTGTTTCTGTGCTTTAAACTTTCCTGTGCCCTAACACAATAGCGATCCTGCATACATTTGATACAGATTTGGTAAGCAATACACACAACTTGCTTCCTACAAGCAAAAAATGGACTGCATTCACATCTTCCCCATTGTCCACAACAGCATCTCCCTCCCACCCCTCCAAACAATGCAGGAACAATGTACACGGCTGGGTTGCTCACTGGACGTGCAGTGGTAGACCTGCATTTACTAATTTCTATGCATGTGTTGATTTATATCTATTTGTTTGCAAATTTTTGCAACACAAATTTGTTGGAATGGGCCCTCCATTCAGGACTCAGACCTCACCAGCCACAAGCCCTCCGTCAGCCTCCCCCTTGCTTCACTCCCATCAACTCCACAGTACCCAATGAAGTCAGCAACGCACCCATTGGCCACACGTGTGGCATACACATTGAGAACGTGTTCCATCTCGCCCATCTCCTCTGCCCCCTGGTTGCGCACACAGGTACTGCATACATTCATATGCCCTGATCTCCACCTCAACCCTATGTCACCTGACGCCAGGTGCAAGGGCATTGTCTGGTACTGTTTTGGCATATGCAATCCCCGCACGTATCAACCTCGATCCCAATTCACATCTGAAGCCAGCTCCGATGTATTTGTCATAACATGTCAAGCACTCCAGTGACATACATTAGGCGATGTTGGGCATCATAAACGACTAAGCACGTCGAAAGATGCATATGGCTTCATGCTTTCCAAACATCCACAATGTGGTTCATCAAGTTGCCACAACAACAGTACCTGAGCAACAGCCCGCATTCCCCAGGATCGAAACAACTGGTTGCAGCTTTGCACAATCTTTTTTGGTTTACATTTACTTTCCCAGAGCAAAAAGAAGGCCATTTGCCTTCTCAAGGTGAAGTGGTCCCATGCAGGCACACACAAAAGGCAAGGATTGTCAACATCGACAAATGAGAGGAATGACCCACATGTTTTCCTTAATCTCACAGCCCACTGACCTCCTAGAGTAAGCTACAGCGGCCACACTCATCTCAGCAGGCCAACAACGACATGGGCCTATTCTGAAGTGCACTTTCGGCACTGTGACATCCCAAGACAGGGAAATTGGGAGGCCATGTTTGAAATTTAAAGTACTTCACAAGGATGTAAGCATCCATAGGCCCATCACTGTGCAGTGTTGAGGTGTTTTCACTCAGACATCAGACCACACAAACAGAATTCAGAATCAAATTGTGTGAATGTGCCGAAACCACAAACCCAAATGGCGGATGGCATTCATCTTGTGACAGAGGCGAGAGTGGCAGCGGAAAGCAATACAATGGCCAACACCTGTGAATCTAGCCAGCTTCAAGCCCGCGCAACCTGTCTTTGAACCATTGGCTATTCCGTGGTTACAGGGATCTCAAAACCTGAATTGGCAAACGGCATCCGAACCGGCATGAGAGGTTCGAAACCGATTGTTCCAGATTAGGGATCCACATGATTCCGCAGGGATCGACGGTCAATCTCCCGTGCAAATACCGGGCCCCAAAGTCCAAGCTGCTGGCGCCGAGACTGCTGCCACCAGCTCTACAACCAACCCTGTCGCGGATCTCCAAGGGCCGCCGTCCATTTCGCGCTGTTCAAATGCGCTCCGAGCGCCACAAGTCACGCATTGCACGCCGCACGCACCGTCGCGTACACAAGCCGTCGTCCGGCCATCGACCAACGACATCCCCCGCAGGCAGGGCTTCGCGCCGCAGCGCACGCCCCGCGCGCTTCCCATCCCAGTCCGTGCACAAAAATGGCGCACAGGGCCTGAACAACTCACATCGACCCGCCTCTTGACGCGCTTCAGCACCACCCGCCTCTCGCCTCTGGCTCCAGACAACGTCCCCTGCCGCAGCACACAACACGCAGCGGCTCAATCCCCCTCTCTCTCTCCACCATCCATCTGCCCTTCCCCACCCGACGACCGTGTTTTCCGAGCAAGAACCCTGCGCACCTCGAAAACCTGTCCGAACGACCCCTCGCCCATTATCCGATGCACCTCCACGTCCCGCGCCATGTGTCGCCGGCCCTTGGACTGCAGCCGCGCCTCGATCCGGCATCCCTCACGCAGATACGCTGGTGGCCGCGACCGCTCGGCGGTGGCCAACGGGCCCGCAGCCCCGCTGGCGAACTCGCTCCTGCCGGCGCCGATCGACACCCTGCTGTGGCCGCATGGCTGGCTGCACGCCTGGACGCGCCTGGTGTCGATCGACGCGCGGCGGTGTCCCGGTGCGTCGCCGCGTGCGGCGGTCCCCGCGAAGTCCAGCGAGGCGCGCATGGCGCGTTGTTTCGAAGTTGAGATTGGTAGGATTGGTCTCCTGGTGTGCGCTTGTGGGAATGGGATAGGCTGGTTGAGGTGGGCGGTAGGCGGGGGAGGGCGCCTGGGAGCTCCCTCGCGAAAGGGAGCCGGGACAGGACGGCCGACACGCGACTGCGTGCTGTCGAGCTGAATCCAAAAAGCGGGGTCAGGGGTATCACGTGCTCGGGGCAGCGTCACACGGATTCGGTGCGTTGAGAAGCGGGTCCATTGCGCAACACGATACGCCGCGCTCTGATACGCCCCCCATGGGCGGAGACTTCTCCAGTATCCGTGTTTTAAATCTCGGCCCACCCGTTTTTAACGATTCTTCACCTTTTCCAGTTTATCAATCGGGTCCATTGCGCAACACGATACGCCGCGCTCTGATACGCCCCCCATGGGCGGAGACTTCTCCAGTATCCGTGTTTTAAATCTCGGCCCACCCGTTTTTAACGATTCTTCACCTTTTCTAGTTTATCAATCGGGACGGGATGGCGCACTCAGGGCGCTTGACCAAATCTCAGCAGCTAACAAACACTCATACACACTCTGTTTCAGGCACCTTTGAATGCCCTCACACCGATTCGCCAAATGTCTCTCTTTACATTAAAATCAAGCCAAATATCATGGGCCGAGGTGGGCGGGAGCGAAAAACGAGATAGCCACAAGCTCGTTTCGCCAACCTTAAGTCCCAAGTTCCCTATTTACCCGGATCACTGTGAACCAGCTTTCCAGTGGTGCAAACTGCAATTCAGTTCGGTTCCTGGGCTTTATGACCAACCGCGCCTGGTTCGCCAAGGCGCTGCCCATAACTTGACCACAACTTTAAGAGTTGCGCCAAACTCTCACTCACTGGGCCTCTGCTTTCCAAGCTTGAGAAACGGCAGCACCATCCAGTCTAAATCTAATTGCACCAAGTACTAAAACCTTTGCTGGCCGTTCAAAGGTTCCCGCCCAACGGCCCTGTTCCCGATTTAAACATATTCACTGCATTACATTATGTAAATTTCGCGAAAATCCCAGCCTCTCCTGCCCCTGCCGACAACGCTATTTCGGGAAAGCGGCGCACATCCTGGGCTTGGGGCATGACCGGCAGCCGGCCGCGGTCATGATCGCGTCAAAATCAGGGTTCTGTGCATTGGGCACCAGCACAACAGGGCGGGCAAGGGGACCCCCCCGACTCCCTATGAATGACAAGCACTTTGTCTTCAGTTGGATGCGGGACTGACTGGTGGACATCGCTGCTGCATTGCTCTCCGCAAACTGCACAGCTCTAGAGTGTTGTGCCCTAATCGTGTTGTCTTGCTTGCCATTAGTCCAGAAATTGCTTTCCTTGTCACTTGTATTTGCTGGCTACATTGGAGCTGGTTAGATGGTATTGACCCCACAACATCAGTTTGGGTTTCGTTGTTGTCTGGGTTCTGCGATTTGGTGGTGCATACTTTGTATTGCAAAAATCTAAAGACTGGTGCTCTTACAAAACGGACTGTGGTCTTGATAAATTGCGGCTACAGGTTGCACTATTTCTGTTTGCTTATTTTCTACCCTTTTGATCCTGATCACCATGTTTTTTGCAAGAAAAAATAGCCAACTCAAGTCAACTGCTCATTTGTCTGCCTAGCACCTACAAAGGTGCATGTGCGAATTTGGGGTTGACAAATGACATGAAAGTAATCATGTATGTTGTTTGTTTCAATTGCCGTGCTGAAGCAGGTATTGATAGAATATTAGTTTCAAACAAACATTCTTTGGGAATCATACCCTCATTTGATGTGCACTGAAGAATATAGTTTCCAAGCACTGTTGCATGTTTATTGGCAGAAAGCTATATTAGTCTCCTCATTTGTATCATTTTGGTTTATACAGGCGTGCACTCCCAACACCATCGCCGTTGGCTTCTTTTCTGCTGGTGTGATAGCAACACTTGCATTCATGCACATGTTGGCAACGGTAGATGCATTGGTTGTGAAAGAAACAGACAAATTTCAGTATTTGTTGACAAGCAGCCTGATGGGCATTGAATAGAGCTTCAATGATTTACAAGGAAACTACAGAACAATTGTGGGGAACAAGAGAATACTTCCTCTGTCCAAGATTAATTGTCCACTATGACTTTGCCGCCCTACATCTCCATCACAGATACTTCATTTTTTAACGAAATTTCTGCCAATGGTAAGCCTATATTTCGGGAATATACGGTCAAAATTTCAGGTCAATCCGTTTAATATTGAGGATTTGGCAGCACTTTGTAGTAGGGTCCTCCCGCCAGAAACCCACCCATTTTTCAACAAAGTCACCGAAACAGCCGTTTTCGCGATGGGGAGGGGCACGATTTTGCGGCGGCCAAACAAGACCGCCCATGCAAAACTATCCATGCCATTTGGACAGAAGGTTGGAGGGGTCCCTGTGAACAAGCAAAGTGGCAGAAAACGTGTCTTGGTGGGCTTGATCGTGGAAGTCGCCATGGCTTCGTTGACCTAATTCGAGATCGATTGGCCAGTTCAGGGTTGCATTCCCGGCCCAGATTTCTGGGCCGTGACTTTTCGAACTCCATCACCACTATGAGAGATACCGTGCAAGGCCTCCCAAGCCCCTTGAAGAGGTGCGAAGGAATTTGATGGCCATCACCCTAATCTATGGAGGATGATTGGGGGAATGGCTTGGATTGGGGGATGGCAAAGTCGGCCCTTGCCGCGACAATTGAAAAGGTGGAACATGATGCGAACAGTCAGATTAAGCTTCGTGTGTCGCCGCTTAAGTTACGGTTCAGGGCGTTCGCTTAACGCCCTTTCGCTACCCTTTTCCCTTCTTCCCCCCCCCTTTATTTATTTCCCTTAGGTTGTACACGCGTCATACCTCGGCCTATTTGTATAACCCATAAGTAGCTATATTCCCCCCCCGTCTTATCATTGGTGCTTATGTTAATGTTGCTCCCTCTCTCATTACTGTCACGGTCGCCCCCCCCCCCTTGTGATGTTGCCCCCTCCTCCCTTGAAGCAAGACGTCCAACCTTTTTTTCTAAATGGGGGCGCTTTCTAGTCCAACTTTTGTCACCTCACTCCCCTAACACCAGAACTACACTAGGGGCTGACCCGGGCCCACCGGCGATAGCCACCTAGCCTC
>CAJHUC010001271.1:0-40705 GCA_905146915.1 Ostreobium quekettii | reverse complement strand
GGGCCGCGCGGGGTGTTTGGGGGGCGGGGGCTCGGATGATCTGTTGGCCGAAAACCTGTCTGGCCGGATGCAATCCGCCGGTGATGTTCAGGCATAGCGCGCTATCCTGCTTTCTGGCCAGGGCAACGCCCTCAGTACCGCCGACCTGGCGGGAAAATGCGGGCCGCGCGGGGTGTTTGGGGGGCGGGGGCTCGGATGATCTGTTGGCCGAAAACCTGTCTGGCCCGATGCAATCCGCCGGTGATGCTCAGGCATAGCGCGCGCTATCCTGCTTCCTGGCCAGGGCAACGCCCTCAGTACCGCCGACCTGGCGGGAAAATCCGGGTCGTGGGGGTCTCGGATTATGTGTGGACTTTGGAAGCCTGGTGGCACATGGCCGGGTGGGAAGATCATGGTCGGGGTTTGACTTCATTCCGGGATTTTACCTGCGACCCTCACCAACCGTGTTGCATTGTAGGTGCGACCAGTGCTGAAACGGAAAGCAGGCAGGGACGCCTTCGACATGAGGGACGTGTAGGTGCGGTGGACGTGTACCTCTGTGCAGCAAGCCTAAGTGTCGCCTATTGTGGCTGGGTGCTATAGGGAACATCGCGGGAAGTCGGGTACAATCGCAATGTTGATTCTAAGGCTGGTAATCCAAGGCTTGTATGCCTCTGGCTGAAAACCATGCATCCATTCGGGCACCTACTGTCCTGCGTATATGTTGGAAATGTACTTAACGTTGTGTGTGGCGCTGCAGCCTCACCAAGCTGCGTCAATGCAGATCCACAAACCATCGGGAGGGGAATGGCGAGCGCAGAGGAGCAGCAAGACGAACCCTCACTTGGTGAGTGGATTACCACTACACTTGCTGAACTGTATTTTGCTGTCGTCTTTGGCGGCTGTGGCTGTGTGTGTTTGTGGGTGGGTAGGGTGATGCACCATTCTGGCATGGCCACCTCGTTGGTGGCAGTACCCGCCGTCACCTGGCTGGGGAAACCTTGGCAGTTGGTTCCTTCCATGTGGCCATGCACTGCACAGGGTGCACCACTTGTCGCTGCAATACCCATCGCCTTTGCTTACATGCCACCAACATTATCTGGCAGTACCCGCCGTCACCTGGCTGGGGAAGTCTTACCACTTTGTTACTTTTATTTGGCTGCACACTGTACAGGGTATGCTGTATGTCCCTGCAGAACCCATCGCCTGCTTGTCCTTATGTGGCATCACCATTTTGTGGCAGTACCCGCCGTCACCTGGCTGGGGAAACCTTGGCAGTTGGTTCCTTCCATGTGGCCATGCACTGCACAGGGTGCACCACTTGTCGCTGCAATACCCATCGTCTTTGCTTACATGCCACCAACATTATCTGGCACTACCCGCCGTCACCTGGCTGGGAAATTCTTACCACTTTGTTACTTTTATTTGGCTGCACACTGTACAGGGTATGCTGTATGTCCCTGCAGAACCCATCGCCTGTTTTTCCTTATGTGGCATCACCATTTTGTGGCAGTACCCGCCGTCACCTGGCTGGGGAAACCTTGGCAGTTGGATCCTTCCATGTGGCCATGCACTGCACAGGGTGCACCACTTGTCGCCGCAATACCCATCGTCTTTGCTTACATGCCACCAACATTATCTGGCAGTACCCGCCGTCACCTGGCTGGGGAAGTCTTACCACTTTGTTACTTTTATTTGGCTGCACACTGTACAGGGTATGCTGTATGTCCCTGCAGAACCCATCGCCTGTTTTTCCTTATGTGGCATCAACATTTTGTGGCAGTACCCGCCGTCACCTGGCTGGGGAAACCTTGGCAGTTGGATCCTTCCATGTGGCCATGCACTGCACAGGGTGCACCACTTGTCGCTGCAATACCCATCGCCTTTGCTTACATGCCACCAACATTATCTGGCAGTACCCGCCGTCACCTGGCTGGGGAAGTCTTACCACTTTGTTACCTTTAGGGGGCCGTGCATTGTACAGGGCGTGCTGCATTTCTCTACAATAGCTGTTGTCTTTGCTTTCGTGCTACCACCAGTATGTGGCAGTACCTGCCATCACCTGGCTGGGGAATCAGTGTATTATGTGCCTGTGTTAGGTCGGAAGCGGCCCCTCAACAGGGGCCAACGTTATAAGGATGGCTGAAAGCGGCGGCACAGACACAACAGGAAGGGGGGAAGGAGACGTGCAGGGGTGAAAGTCAGGCGGCGGATAGAAGCTGCGCGCGATAGGGAAGCTCAGCGCGATAGGGAAGCTCTAGCAGATAGATTAGAGGAAATACAAGAAGCGGGTTGGGTGGCCTGCCCTCGGGGGTGTGGCGGCCCATATAGGACCACCTCGCCCCCATGGACCAGGCCCGGTTAGCCGTCGTAAGCGGATACATTAATAACGCATTGGGGGGGTCCGAAGGGGCACGGTTACGAAAGGAAGAACACGAGAGACAGAACCCCCCCAGTCTTGGGGAGAATGGCACAAGCGTCGCAAGCAGGAACGCAAACAAGTGGATATGAATCGCCGGGCTGCTTATAAAACACGTCAGTGCGCGGCTATCATAGATTTGGTGTTGCACCGGGGGAAACACATGGTGGGGTACAAGTCTATTAGCAGAAAATATAGAATAACTCAACCGTCATTAAGACGGTTGGAAGAAAGACTCGTTGAAGACGATTTTTTTTCACAGGTTGGGTGGGAGTTCAATGTCATGGACTCCGGCCTCCTAACAGGTAGTCACACGGAGACTTCCTCCGATGGGGATTAGTTTTTTTTTGTTTTTTTTTTTTGTGAGGTGATGTCCAAGTACCGCCTACCACCGGCGAGGAAGGTGACATTCGCTGAACAGTCCATGAACAGTCCATGGTTGTCAGACGCTTTTCTGCCTTTTTTTAACGAAGAAAATGTCCTCAAACCGTCCTTGTAACATCTGAAATCCATCGTCGAATATATGTTGCCTCGGTTATTTACGCACTGGACGTGTGTGCTGCCAGTTGTGGCCGGGCGGGCGATGGTGTTTTTGACCTCGCAGTTTATTGCTGGGCAGCAGAACGCCAGCACCAATCACAGCTACAGCGTAGTCTCGCCACGCGTGGTGGCGACCTTGGAGGAAGGGTCGCCGAGGACACGCCGCAAAGGCTGCCACCGCAAAGGGGATCCAGGCCACTAGGAATGGTGTAGAGAGGGGTTTACTGTAGAAGAGGTGTCAGGGCCCGACAAAAGACCACGTTCCATTACTGCTCCTTGCCAGTTGTGTATGGGGAGGGGCATTGCCAAGCAATACAAAGTGTTGTCATACAACCCGGGAAAGAAGTACACGAACAGTGCCAGTTGGACGGGGCCCTCAAACCATTTGAAAGACAAACATGGCGTTTGCAGTATTGATGCACTTCGAGACAAACTTAGTAATCCTGCGGCCAACCAGCAGATGAAATTGGGTACATCATTGGAAACCTACCTAGAGACATGGCACCCTAGGACTTCAGAATGGAATAGGGCGGTGGCCCACGTTGCCCGGTACGTCAGTTTTGCTAATGCACCATACCACCTGGCTCAGACGGCGCCTTTCGTTCGTTTAATGCGAGCCTTTATTCCCCGTTGGCCATCTATTAGTAAGCAAACAATTGTGAGGTCGGTGGCGAGACAGGCCAATGACATCAAGCGGGAAATAAGGGAAGAGGTGTCCCAAATCCGCGACGAGTCGAGAGTTGCCATGACAACGGACATTTGGACAAGCAGGAACACGCACCCGTTCATAACAGTGACATTGCATTGGGTGGATGCCGATTGGAGCATGAAGAAACGCATACTGGGTGAGTTTGGATGGCATATTCTGTGTCCTATGATATTTTCAATATTCGTGGTTGTCAATTCTTTATTGTTTGCATGCATGCCGTGATTAGTGACCACTTCTGTGTGCTTTGCCAACCGTGTCATGTGCACTCGCTGCGCTAGTACCGGCCTTCACTGGCCGGGAATCACGCCTGATTGAACATGAATCGGGGATGCTGTGTTGCCATGGCACGATAGCCGTCAGTACTGGCCCGCCATCGGCCAATGCTGTGTGACATGTCATGAATATCAATTCTTTACTGTTTGCATGCATGCCGTGATTAGTGACCACTTATGTGTCCTTTGCCAACCGTGTCATGTGCACTCGCTGCGCTAGTACCGGCCTTCACTGGCCGGGAATCACGCTCTGGCTTTAAAGTCCACCGGATGCCAGGCTGATCGCCCGGTCGCGCCGCATATGCCGAATATTTCATTGCCAGGCATGCCGTGATTAGTGACCACTCCTGTGTGCTTTGCCAACCGTGTCATGTGCACTCGCTGCACTAGTACCGGCCTTCACTGGCCGGGAATCACGCCTGATTGAACATGAATCGTGGATGCTGTATTGCCATGGCACGATAGCCATCAGTACTGGCCTGCCATCGGCCAGTGTAGTATGACGTATATCATGTGCAAAAGGTAACCCCCGTCTTTTAAAGCACAACACGTTGGTGGTGACAGGGACTACCAGCTTCCCTGGGAGCCACACTGCAGACGCAATAAGCCATGTCTTGCTAAAGATCCGATTGAAGTATGGCCTGCACCCTGTAGTTCCGCGTGACCAAGTCATGACGGAGTCGGAGATGGAAGCGGACCCTGTGCGTGCGTTTCAGGACGAGTCACCATGCGATCGTGTGGCTCTCACCACGGACTGCGCCTCCAATATGATTTCAGCAGCTGAGAAGAAGGATATTTTTGATTGGCACCCCTGCATTTGCCATCTGTTAAATACCGCAGTCAAGGCCGCTTTCCAAAATGTTGACGAGTTTCAGCAGCTCATGCAGCCGCTTCGCGAATTGGCAACTCATTTTCACAAATCGCCCACTGCTTGGAGTGTTTTCCGCCGCGTGCAAAAGAAGCTGCTAAAGGAGGCAAGGGCCGGCAATGTATCATCAGATGATGAGGAGGAGGATTACTCGGGTGTAAGGGAAGATGATGATGTTGCTGTGTTGCCCGATGATCCTGATGCAGATCTGACGGTTCCTGACAATGAAATGGAGCAGGCTTGTCCAAAGCGAATATTGCGTCCGGGGACTTGGTGCCCGACGAGGTGGAACAGCATGTATTTTTTGATTAAGAGGGCGGTTTTGTTGGAGAGAAGCATCCGCGAGTATACAGCAAACGCGAGAATTGCTAAGATCATTATACCAGCATCTGGGTGGTGCATTTTCAAACAAGCGCTGCCAGTCCTGGAGTGTATACGGGAATTGTCTGAGCGATGCGAGGGGGACGACTACATCACCATATCGGATGTCTTATATAATGTACTGAAGTTGCTTTACGACCGGCTGTATGTCAGTGACACCGATGCACACGCAAAACCTGTGTTGCATGACTTTGCCTTTGAGTTCACACAGAAATTGTGTGCGGATTGTGATAATGTCAATCTAATATATTGTTGGGCATTAGCGGCGGCTGTGGACGGAAGGAGGAATACATTGCACTGGATGAGGAGGATCTGGAACAACGCTGACGATTGGCCGAATGTGGTGGAAGAATATGACACCCTGGCAAAGTTCCAAGTGATGTTGAAGAAAGAGATGACGGCATTGGTGAGTTGAGGTCTGATTTGTGGCCTTTGCCTTTGTGAATGTCTGCATCCAACCGTTGATAGTTTTTGCTTGTGTGAATAACAGCATGCATATGACTTCTGCAGTTGAGGCACGTGGTGAAGGCGCCCGAAGTCCAATCCTCGGGCTCATCATCCCAAGAGGCTGCAGCACAGGCTGTGCAGCAGAGCTGGCTTGACGCCGCATCACCCCCACCTAAGGGACCACTAAGTTTCCGACGATCAAAGAGGAGAAGACGGGCCCCATCCTCCCCACAGCATATGGACCCCATCGAGGCCGAAGTCGAAAGGTGGTTTGAATTGAAATGGACACCAGCATGTGAGTATCAAAAGAAATGGAGTGCATGGGATTGGTGGCGAGAGAATCATACCAGCTTCCCCTTGGTGGCCAGGCTTGCACGTCGAATACTAGCAACACAGGTGAGTGGTTGAGTACAACTGGCTGTGCATACA
Organism: Ostreobium quekettii; assembly: GCA_905146915.1. Classification (NCBI taxonomy): domain Eukaryota; kingdom Viridiplantae; phylum Chlorophyta; class Ulvophyceae; order Bryopsidales; family Ostreobiaceae; genus Ostreobium; species Ostreobium quekettii. The sequence continues at coordinate 34,661 of CAJHUC010001271.1, read as the reverse complement.
TGCCACAGTGCCCTTATGAAGTCCACAGGCTGAGAAGTACTGAGTATTTTTGGTTGTGTTGCAGGCCTCCAGCGCCAGTAGTGAACGATCTTTTTCCAAGGCCGGTCTAATAGTTCGGGCCAAGCGCATGGTTCTCAAGCCCGAGAACGTGGATCATTTAAGCTTGCTAGGTTGGCAGATGGCAGAGAGTGGATGGTCGCAGCAGAAGCTAGCGCATCGACGCACGAAGGGGGGGAAGGGAGGGAAGGGAGGGAAGGGAGGGAAGTAGTGACTTTGGATTCCAAAGTTTGGATCACCACTGGTGACCACCCTCGTTGCCCCGGCGTGGAAACTGTGGAGTACCGCCGCAGCAAGGGTGCGGTTACCATAGAGATAGAAGATAAGATATCATGACTTGTAATATTCCGTTGTCCTGTGTTGATGTGCACACATTGAACACACTATGTTGAGTGGTGGATGAACCTTGGGTATCATATAGATAGAAGAAAATTTTATTCAAGAAATGCATCCCAACAAGTACTGCGATTGGTGGATAGACTTTACAGTCGCTGCCCTGGCGTGGAAACTTCTAGAGTACCGCCGCAGCGAGGGTGCAATAGGTAGAGATGGACGATAACAAATAACGACTCGTATTATTCATTGCCCGTTTTCATGTGTTGAGCTGTTGAACTTCGACGTACTATGCTGGATGGGCTTTACACTCGCTGCCCTGGCGTGGAAACTGTGGAGTACCGCCGCAGCAACCCATCGTTATATGTGATACGTATCACCCATTCCCAAGTATGTTGAGTGGCTCAACTGTGTTCAGAGGTGAACCCTCTTTGCCGCCCGCCTCAAGTGATGTGGGTGTTTGTGTGTCCGCGTTTGGTATTGCAACTATGCCCAACCCTTGCTGCAATGGCCGGGAAGACTTGCAATGGGACTGTGGTGCGCACTGCGTACTATGCAGCAGTACCAGCCGCAGCAAGTGGTGCAGGTTGGCATGCCATACACTGGAACTTTACACACGGCTTGTGTTTTGTTCAGTTCTCCAAAACACTCCATGTATTACAAACCGCAGAATACATGACCTGGAAAACGCCCACACACGTTTATGAAGCGTGCAACCAACACAATTCGAGCTGCTGCAAAATGGAAACCCCTGGCAACTTCGCCTTGACCTTGCTGTGGCTGGAAAGCAAGTACCTACGGGACAGAACGGACCAAAATTATGAATCCACGGATGTTTTGTCGCGGACCGGACGCCGCGCACGCCCTCCGTTAATTTAACGGCAAATAGCGGTGAAGAAAAAGTGAGAGCCGGATTCTGCGGATGGCAGTACGGCAAACAGCGGACCGGATGTTACCGGACGAATATCACACTCACTTTTACGAACCGGACGCAACGGAGCGGACGGTACCCGAGTGTGGCCACCTCTACTCTGTGCACCGCCCGCAGGTTGGCTAGGCCCCGCGGCACCGCTTGCCCTTGGGCCCTATTGCCATGTTGCATCATAATCCTCCTCAGAGCTAGTGTCAAACGTCTTATGCCCCATGCGCTTCTCCCTCGGCTTGCGCACGGGCCGCTGTCCAGGATGGGGCGGCAGGCCTGCTTGCCCCGATGCCCCTGACCACCCAATGTCCTTCGCGAATTTAAGACACAACTCCAGCAGCTCAGCCGACATGTCCTCCATCACGGCATCCACCGACACGAACTTCTCCCTGATGGGTTCCAGTACCTTTATGTAGGACCCCAGGGTAGCCTTCCAGGCATACACTGCACACACACCATGCAATTCATCAGCACTACTTCTAACCTTTTATATGTGTTTTTGAATATATGAATGACACCACAGTGAGAAACAGTACACAACACCAACAACAACATCACTGAGTGATTAGCAACGATCGCTCACCGGTGGGGTCCATCAAAGCCAAAAAGGCCATTTGCCAGACCCACGTGGAGTCGCTGAGGGCCTCTTCTAGTTTGTAGGCCATGTCACCGCAGAATGGCACCAACCCACTGTATGGCTCCTTATTGTCCACGCCGCCCATTTTGTAAAGGAAACGCCAGAGGTGCATCAGCTTGGTGAGAGCCTTGGAGCCCGTAGGGTATGCCTCCGCCTCCAGCCTCTTACAGCACCTCTTGATAGATGCCAAGATTGGGAGGAGGGCCTCCAGGTAGCCCCATTGTGTAATCTCGATGGGATTATCATATTCGGGGTGCAGCCCAAACCATCTGTCGATGGCCTTCCTCAGGCGCACAGCCCTTTGCAGCATAAAAAATGTACTATTCCATTGAGTGTCCACAGACCTCACCAGCTGGAGTACCCTCCGCAGGTTGGGCCTCCTGCCACCTTCACCCGACTCATCGGAGGTCACCTCTGATGCAGACACCCCCTCCTCATCACTAGAAACTACGTTATTACCCTCCCTTATTATTTCCACTTGCAGCCTTCGCAGCTCAGCTGTGGCTTTTGCGCTGGCACGCATGTGGTTCACTAGCGTGGAGACCCTGCCATCGTAAGGACACATGCACACTGCTGATGAAACAATTCTGAAGCAGCAGCTGCAGCAGTTGCAGCACACACAAATAACCACCAACATATATGCACGCATAGCAACACACACACAAAGACACACCAGCATCATAGCTTACCGGTCTATTGCACTGCAAAGCTTTTGGCAGCCTTCGGTATGGGTGGCGCGGACGCGTAGGTTGGCCAGGCCATGGGTCACGACGTTGTGGAGCATGTGGCAGGCACAGCGTGACCAATCTGCCATGCCGCCTCTAGGTTGCTCCCCAACCTCATCTGCTGCCAGCTCCCCCCTAATAGCCCGCCTGACGTTGCTCCCAGCATCCGTGACAAAGGACGGCCACCAGCCGGTCATCCCATACTTCTCCAGCTCCTTGCGGGCCAGGTCCACCACTACTGCATACACAAACACATTGTGACAAGCAACAAACCACTCGACTAGCTGGTACTTGGGCAGTCACTGCTGCCCATTCACCCCATTATCCCATACTTCTCCAGCTCCTTGCGGGCCAGGTCCACCACCACTGCATACAAAAACTGCTTGTGACAAGCAGCAAAGGCGAATATCACAAATAACAAACAACACGACCAACTGCCAGTTGGGTAGTCACTGCTACCCATTCGCTGCACAACCTCTCACCTTCAGCCGTGATGCTCTCCGCCTCCACAGGCACTGACCCCATGCACCTGCTCCGCAACCGCCACTGGCGGTTGGCATGGCCGTCATGCTGGTGCGTCTCCTCCACCCAGTGCATGATCATTAAAAAATACTCTCGCCGAGTGCGAGAGCGCCAAAGGTCGCAGGTGAAGGCTGGCCGCACCTTATTCCACTCCTCCATCCCCCGGAGCTTCTGCACCGCCTGGCGGTGCATGGATGCCACCTGCCACAACAACAAAGACACTATTTTCAGGCTGACAACCAACACAGTTGTGTGTTGCGGACTGTATCACATGGACACCATGGGACAACAGAACATATTGCACACAATGCATGCGACGACGTGGTAACAGCGGACTTCGTTGGTGACGGCCTTCCGGCTGAAGGAGGGGCAGCGGCCGTTGAGTGCCTTGCACATGCGGCGGAAGTTTGGAGACTCAACAACGGATAGTTGAATGCTATCCGCTGTGATCCAGCGGGTGATCGCTGACCGCATTTGCTGCCATGGGGCGGTTCCTGTGGTAAAGGCCTCCTGCTGCATGTAATGTGCCACTCCCACCTCACGGCCCTCCTCAGCCGTCCGCACAAGAAACTCAGCCATGGGAAAAGCGACACCATCCGCCCGTGCTTTGTCTGCCAGCTCCACGGCAATGGACAGCGTCCGTCACGTGACCTTGTGGTGCCCCATATGCTTTTCCGCAGTCGAGAAGGATGAGGACTTGAAGGAAATCCCTTTGCCGCATATGCGGCAAATGATCTTGCTGTGGTCGTCGTCCTTCCCCGTAACACTGTCGTATCTTGCAAGGATGCCAGGCCGCCCCTCCTCTTCCATATACAATGGCTTCACCCACCGACTGCTGCTCTGCCCAGGCCCCAACGGTGGGGCCACACACCTATTGCTGCTAGAGGTGACCCCCACCCCACCCCCTCCCTCCGTTCGGGCCCGCTTTGCCCTTGAGGGTGCATTCCCACCCTCGCCGCCGGCCGCGCGCTTCACGTCGCTTCCAGAGGCGGCCGCCCCCGATGCCGTCAACGGGGCCCCAGGTGTTGCCGCCGGTACAGATGCAGACCCCACCCTGCCACTCACAGACGCCCCCTCGGGATCCCCAGCCGGCAACAGCCCTTCAGGTGCCCCAACAGCTGGCAGCTATTGTAGGTTCAGAGCCCCCTCCGTGCTGGGTTCCAAATCCGAGTCCCCCAGGCCCCCCGCCACCAAATGCGAAAAGTCAAACAGGTCCGGGAGTGGGGCGCTGCCGCCAACAGACGCCCCCTGGCCTTCCCCCCCTGCCGCTGCCACCGCCGTCCCCGCATGCCCGGATCCCTCACCTTGGGGGGTGGGGGACCGCCTTTCCGGGCGCCCCTCTGCCTGGCCCCGGGCATCCCCTGCCGCAGGCTGTGGGGTGCTGCTTTGGTGATGTCGGGCCGGGGGCCGTGACTCCCCCGCCTTCACATGCCGCCGCCGCTGTGTCTGCTTGGTCTTGCCACCCATCGCAACAGGCGCAAACTGTGTCGCAGGGGGGCAGGGGCACCACGTTTGTGGACCGTGGGGCGCGCGGCCCATGCGTCAAATCTGATCGTTGCATTCTTATTGGTCCACGCATGAATTTGATGTTGTTATGTATTGTGGAGCGGCTTCTAGAACGGGTTCTAGGACGGCCTGGGACGGCCTTCAGAACGGCCTGGAACGGCCTTCGGAACGGCCTGGAACGGCCTTGGGCAGTACAGGAACGGACTCCTAGGTGGGCCATACCGTCCCAGATCCGTCCCAGTCCGTTCCTAGCCAGGGACGGAGCCGTCCCTGGCCGTTCTTGGGCCTGCCGGCCCAAGGACGGGGACGGACTCTGGTCCGTCCCCGTTCCCGTCCCCGTCCCCGTTCCTAGTCCGTCCCCGTTCCTGGACGGCCCACCTCTGCTCCCCTGGCCGTGAACATCTGTAAGGTCATCCTGAGATGCCTCAAGAGCATTGCGCCCAATCTTTTCAAGGTAGAATAGGACCTCGCTGCCAACAATTGGGACCTTCCTGAACCCTGGAGGTGGCTCAACGTGGGCGGCAATAATGGGCATGCCTTTCATCACTATCATGCTGTGGTCACCTTTTGTTCCGCTCTGAAAGACCTTCAATGCTTGTTCTTGGGTCATCAACTCCTCACATTCCTTGGTGTATTTCAGTTTTCTCCATTGCAATAATGCCTCCTTGTGATTTTGAGTGAGTCTTGAGTCGAAAATTGGCAGTTTGGGGAAGTCGCGGTCATAAAAAGGCAGGTCTTGAAGAAACACAATACACAGTGCTGCTGTAGAATTGCGTGCAGCCTTGCCCCCTGCCTTGCCACCGATTTTTGCTTTCTGTTGGCCATGTGCAAAATACCAATCAGCTCCAGCCAAGCACAAACAAAAATCATTCAGAACTTGGAAGATTTATGGCAGAGAAAGATGGGGTTTACCTCAGCAATGGCTTCAATCCAGCCAGGGTCGTCCACTTGTGGAAACACGGCATGTGCAAATGCTTGTATACCCTCATTATCCACATCAAATGGAGAAATGAAGTTTCGGGGGAGAAAACAACTGGTAGCATCAGAAAACCCAGCCATTTGTGCCACAGTGGCAGGGGAGTGGATCCTCACATGGTGGGCATTCATAACCTGCAGTGACCACAGACCCAAATTTTCGATGTCCTGAATCGGCACTCCCATGAACCTGGCCAACATTGCTCCAGACTTGCGGTCATCATACTTCATTGACACCCCCCAAATCCCTGCTTCCTTCATGAGGCTTTTCTTCTGGCGGTAGACAGCTTTAGAAGTCTATTACCTTTTTGGGTTGTGAGACAATGGGAAAAATTTGATCCCATACCTACAACAAAAGCAATACTATATGAAAAACTTGTGGTGAGGTTTAGTACCAAACCACTATTTGGAATACATGAATGCATGACTAAAAAGTGTTCAAGTTCATAGCAATTGCAGTGATGAGCAACATATTCATACCATTCCTCCTTCTTCCCGGCCAGCTGTGGGAATTGCTCATAATCGACATAGAAACGGTGGACGAGGTGTTGCGGCCCGTGGGCGGCTGCTGGTTTCCAGAGTTTGGGGGGCGGTCGCCGCACCCGATGGCACGGCCTCGATGCCGCGCCTCTCCGCCGGATTCCGGCGGGGGTTGTCGGGGTGCTCGGTTGTTCAGTAGCGCGGTGGGCCCTTGGACGCTCGGGGATCTTCCCCGAAGCCTACCGTGTGCAGGCGGTGGAGTCGCGGCGGCGTACGGTGGTTCGCTGCCTTGCGGCGAGGCAGAGAGGGGCCCGAATGCAGTTACAGTCTGACGCGCGCGGCGCACATCCACACATTCTGCGCAGTGCCCGGTCGTGGGTCCACCGCGTCACATCAGACAATGACAGCTCAGTGTTATGTACGGACCGTGTCCCAGCGCCCCCGGTCACCTACAGTCAACCTAATCTAGCTCTAATTCCAACCATCCCCGCCCAACACCCGGCCTCTAAGTACTGCGTCTTCACGAGGCCGTATCTTCCTCAATAATCCATAGAATTGAGTGCTGAAAGAAGCATTGGAACCACGAAATCATAAGTAAACCATAGAGAAGGACAACTCAGCGAGATCACGTAATATAGCTGCAGAAAACATCATTTACTGCCTGCCCCCAAGTAGCTCCACAACAGTACTCTCCCCCTGGGGTAGCTTTCGCCCTCAAAAGCGTCACTATCCCATACTAGTGACTTCCTCGGGCTTGTCCCTCTTGATCATCTTCTGCAGCTCTCTCGCATAAGTGAAATTTCTAGCCGGTACCCAGGAGGCATCATCCAAACTCCACCCAGTCCATAACACCAAAAATTCCTTGTGCCTCCTGCCACTGGGGCCTGCCCATCTCCAACGCAGCAGCTTCTCCACGTCGTATGGTTCATCAGCTTAAACTTCAATCTCAGCATCTTCATCTTCCTGTGGGGACGACCATTTGGACGTTCTGAATGGTTGAAGCAAACTTGTATGGAAGACATTATGAATCTTCCACCCTTTAGGCAGCTCCAATTCGTAGGCCACTGGTCCCACCGGATGGATCACAGCAAAGGGACCCACGAATCGCCTCTTGAGTTTGTGAATAGGTGCATTCTTCAATTGTAGATGTTCTGTGCTCAGCAACACCTGTTCCTCACTGTGAAATCGCTGATCATGTCGCCGCTGGTCGGCTTGGCGTTTCTGTCTCTGTTGCGCTTGTTGAACCATCTGCATCGCCAACTTGAACGTCTTCTTCATACGTTTAACGAAAACATCAACCCCTTCAAGGTTTGTCTGGACGACGTCCCGTATCAAGTCCAATGGGGTCACTGGTTCAAACCCATAGTTGAGGTAGAACGGTGTATGCCCCGTAGCTGGTGATGTGCTACTGTTCATCACGAATTCCACCATGGGCAGATAACGCTCCCAATGTGTGATGTCATGACTAGCATGGATTGTGCATCGGAGGACTTGCTCCACCACCCTATTTGCTACCTCCGTTTGACCATCTGTCTGAGGGTGGTGGGCACTGGATATTCGCAGCTTACTCCCCAATAACTTCCAGAATTCTTGCCAGAACTTGGACACAAATCTTGGGTCACGGTCACTGACAATTGACCTGGGGATCCCGTGTAGTTTCCCTATATTGTTCCAGTAGACACGGGCAGTTTCAGCAGCTGTGATGGTCTGCTGAATTGGTACTAAGTGTACCATTTTCGTTGCCCGGTCTACAACTGTCAGGATCCCGTCGTTTCTCCTCTCACTGACTGGTAGACCCATGATGAAGTCCAAGCTAATGTCGCTCCATTTCTCCTCTGGAAGTTGTAAAGGCTGTAGTAGTCCAGCCGGCACCTTGTGGACACTTTTCTCAGACTGGCAGACCTCACATCCCAACATATAATCTCTCATCCACCGTGTGGTCTGGCCAGTAGAAGTTTTGCTGTAACTTCTTGAGTGTCTTGTGGTAGCCTAGATGACCCGCGTATGGTACTGCATGTATCTCCTCTCCATAATCCTTCTGCGGGCATCCTCCACATCCGGCACCACCAACCTCCAAGGTCGCCTGTCCTCTGAGTTGTCTTTCACTTTAATCTCTAGCAATCCATGACTCAGCCGGTAATCACGATTCCCGATCCTGGTGACACGTCCTTGGGTAGATTCCAATTGTTCCATCACTTCTGCCCATTTGCTGTCTTCTTGATATCCCTTTTTAATTGAGTCCCTCAAGCTCTCCTCCAGTGTGACATGAGCATTGGTCACCAACAAAGAATGTAAAGAATGAAGTGAATGGTCTCCCCCACCAGCAGCCATCACTGCTTCCCCAGTTCTCGGCTTCTTAAAAATTTCATCGAGTTTCTTCTGTATTTCGTTCTCCCCCTTGTCACCTTCACTCAACTTAGGACGTTGGACCAATGACTCCTCTTCCGCACGCACATCCGCCATACTGCGCAATTCCTGAATACTCCTGCGCGTGAGGAAGTCTGCAGGGTTGTCCTTTCCTGGGATATGGACAATGTCACAATCGTATCCCTGCAGTACCTGTACCCATTTCCAAAACCGCCTGTTGACAGCAGGCTGGTTGGGTAGGTTTTTCAAAGAGTCATGGTCTGTCTGAACAACGAAGTGGCGGCTGGCCAAATAATGCCGCCATTTCCCAACAGCCCAGGTGATGCCCAGAAATATTCTTTTGTATGCACTGTACCGGGTCTCAGCAGGGTTGAGCTTCTTGCTTTTGTAGCAAACGGGTTGCAGCCCGTTGCCAAAGTCCTGTTGCAGGATACCTCCCACGGATACCTCTGACGCATCTGTTGTAACCACAAATTCCTGCTCGAAATCCGGTAACTGCAACACTGGAGCAGTCACCATTGCTGCCTTCAACCGGTTAAATGATTTCTCTGCTTCGTCGTCCTAGACAAAGGTCTTGTCCTTCTTCGTAAGGTCCGTCATGGGTGCTGCCAGCTCGCTGAACCACCGTATAAATCTACGATAAAAACTGCACCGCCCCAAAAATGACTGGACATCAGTGACGTTGGTTGGTGTCGGCCAATCCAAAATTGCTCTGACCTTCGACAATGAGGGCTTGATCCCCTCGGCTCCCATGTTGAAACCCAGATATTCGACTTCGGTTCTGAAGAAGTCGCATTTCTTCAGCCTTCCAAATAGCTTCTCCGACCGAAGTCTACTCAGAACTTCCCTGATGTGTCGAAGGTGTTCCTCATTGGTTCTGCTGTATATCAGGATGTCATCAAGGAACACCAATACATATTTGTCCAAACCTTCCTACAATACTGTGTTCATGATGTGCTGGAAGGTTGCTGGTGCATTGCACAGTCCGAATGGCATGACCAAGTACTCGTAGTTGCCATACCGACTCACAAAGGCTATTTTGTGTATATCTGACTCTTGCACCCTGATTTGATGGTAACCAGAGGCGAGGTCAATCTTCGTGAAGTAACATGCCCCGTGAAGTCGGTCCAATAACTCCTCCACCTTTGGCAGCGGATACCGATTCTTGACAGTGATTTTGTTTAATGCCTGATAGACTATACACATGCGCCATTTCCCGTCCTTCTTGGGGATGAAAAGGATAGGGGCGCCATATGGGCTTGAGCTGGGTCTGATCCACCCCTGCTCCAGTAACACATCGATCTGTCACTTTAACTCGTCCAACTCTGCCGTGCTGAGTCTGTATGGACTTTTATGAGGCGGTGCCTCGCCTGGCAGAGTATTAATTTCATGATCGACAACTCGCTTCGGAGGTGGACCATATGGCAGCTGGTCAGGGAGCACGTCCTGGAATTCCTTTAGTGTCTGCTGCAACTGTACCTTGACTTCTTCTTCAGCCTCCTGAACCTTCTGCTGAATCACTGTCTCCATCAGTATATCCTGAGTAACTGGGCCTGTTTCCTTTGATAATCTCTGCTTTTCGCCCTCAGTCATGCCCCGTGCTGCGCCAACCTTGGATCTTGGCCTTTTCTTTTTCCCTACAAAAAGTTCGGTGGCCCTCAGAACGCACAAGTACATAGGCAGGTCAGTTTTATTTGCCCGTTTTGCTGCCTGACGCAATGAAATGAAATCCAATTTGTCACGTACAGGCTGCCGTACACACTTCCCTGCCACTCTCCGTATCCTTGTGGTTCTGCACCTTGGGGGACCCTGGGTTTTGTGAGGGTCTTTGTCGTTGTCTGGAGAAAATTTGTGGGGTTTGGTACTCCCCCCTGGGGAACATCAGCCGTCCCCGGCAATGAAAAACTTCACAGCCCTGCAGGCTGCCGGACCCACTCCTTTGCCGAAGAATCATATTGCCAGAACTGAGGCGATGATAGTACAGCCAACTTCCTTCCCAGGTCTGTAGTAGGAGACCTATCACCCTGCTTGAGGTCTCTGAAGTAGCACTGGAGACCGTTCAGACCTCTGTCGACTATCTGACAATGCTTCCCAGACTTCTCACAAATTCCCTGGACTGGCTCCAACTGTGAGCCATTACGCAGAAAAACTGTGTTTGACCGCCAATCCACCAAGGGGTTCATGATATCCAGCCAATCCTTTCCCAGTATGAGCTGGACCCCTTCCATCATCGGTACTGCAGTCAAAGCGAGTCGACAAGGTACCTTTCCGATGTATACCAGTACTCGTGGGGCGATTCCGGTGGAAACTATGGTTTCCCCATTGGCCAATTCCAAGGCCGAATATGCTCCCACAAACTGCAATGGTTGATGACACTGAAGCCGGTCACTGACAAAAGACCTGCTCGCTCCGCTGTCAATCAACGCTGGGACACTTGTCCCATTCACCATGGCTTTCACAACCAGCAGCACGTGGTCCTTCACTCCAGTGCTTGGGGCTGGTGAACCCACAGCATCAGCTCCTGGAGCAGGCTCAGTCCTCTGCACTGACACCTTAGGGGTCTCTCCCAACTGGGTTGGAGACTTTAAAGCCATCTCCCGGGTGTCATCAATTGAGCCTTGTTTCTGCTCAGTGCGCTGTGCGCGTCAGATCCGACATCTTTCCAGCCTTCTCAACCACCTCCACTTCCTCTGTTGACATCTACGTCTGGCGTGACTGAGTGTCCTGTTTTGTAGAGTACAGGTCCTTTGAATGACCTGTCCCTGTTGCCCCCGATTATCTCCTGACTGGCCAGAGTGGGGACCAGTCAATTTCCTTGCCCCTGACGCAAAGAAGCATTGGTGCCTCTCATAGCTGCGTGCTGAGCAGCCTCCTGGTCCTGATGACCAGCCATCCCCATGAACAACCTGGGCAGCTATGGCTGCTGCCCGGGGCCTCCTCTGGTTACCCTGTCCTCATCCCCTCTGTCCAGATCCACTAGCCTGTTGTTGTGCAGGCTGTCTCACAACAATTACTGGCTGTGGTGGGACGGGAGGCCTACCAGCTTGCCCCCTGCCACGATTTCTTCCCCCATGCTGCACATCATGACCTTGCACCTGGTATACTATGTTAGGCGCCGAACTCTACCCTGTCCTCCTGTGCTGGCCTGTAGATTTGCCCTAGCCACGTCCTTGGCCCTTCTGACTGCTGCCCCTCTCTGTTTTTCCACTTGTTCCTGGGCGCCTCGCCATCTGGGCGGCCAAGGCAACATCCCTGGCCAATTGGAAAGCCTGACTAAGTCGTTTGGGCTTTCCCTGGAATACTAGCATCGCCTGATCTTGGGGAAGACCCCAGATGAACATTTTCAATACCCACAATTCATCGTATGTATCCATTTTATCCAGCTCCGCCTCAAATCTGCAGATGAAATTATGGGTGCTCTCTTCGTTTCTCTGTTTTATGTTCATTAGGGCAGCCATCGCAGAATCTGCCTTGTTCCTATTCTAGAATCTGCAAATCAGCTGATCTGCGAGTGTCTCCCAATCCTTGGGGTATTCCCAGGCCTTGACCTTCCGTTGCCACCAGGTTCGCGCAGTACCCTGGGGCAACGTAAAAGCATATGCAACCTGCTTCTGAGGTGGCCCTCCCACCAGACGAAAAAAATTCGACACCTACCCAACCCACATCTCTGGATCATCCTGTGTCCGTCCTGAGAATGTAGGTGGGTTGCGGGGTTTTATTGTCACGTCAAATACCCCAGACTTTATTTCCTCTCTACGTATAGATCTGGTCCTCAATGGTGCAGCTTTTGTAGATGCATCTGGCAAACAAGAACAATGGGAACCCCCTGAAGAGCGTGACTCTGACCTCTGTAGTCGAGTAGTGTCAGCCATACTCAACCTCTGCTCTGGTCCAGTAACCTCCCTGATCCTCCAACTGTCTCTACTGAACCATCTCTGGTGTACACGCCCTCCTGCTCCTGCAACTCCATGATGTCCCTGTCTGCCATGGTACACTCTCAAAACTGCTGTAATACTGTACACTGCAACCCATCACTGCTGTCCTCTCACACAGTTGCAATTGTGTAGTCTCTGGGTAGACCTGATCTTGGACTACTGCCACTGATCCCCCTATCCAATGTAGTCCCTATCCTCCCCTTGACCTCTCAAACTAGAGTCACCACGCTTCCGCTGGTTTTCAGGCACACTTTCGCACACAGTTACCCTCAGTACTCTGTAGGGTAACCTCTCGGTTCCCCTAGTAACTTTCCGGAGGGTGCGTCTGTGCTTACTAATGTGCCCTTGTCCCAACTTCCATGCAGTAACCTAGCCTGATGTCCCGTGCCTGGGACGAGGGGAGTACAGAGAGGCGGCCTGCTATGGCCATTCTGGGTTGGCCTGTGGCACCCCCAGCCTCGTCTATTGTGCTAAGATCTGCCCACCAAGCATCACCGGGGTGGGTCAGATCTGTGTACCTAAGGTGGCCAATGGGCTCACCTCGCCAGCCGGTTCCCTGGGGGATACCTGCCACTAGGCAGGGGCATCTCTGGACCCCGAAGGGCCTGCCTAGTGCCGTGCCGAATCTCCCCCCAGTTCCCCTGAACTGGGCCCCAATCTTCCTTGCAGAGCGGCCTAGTTGTGGCCCGCCTGCAGTACCTGCAAAACAATTTGAAGCAGCATATTGACCTCCACTTCTAGGGCAGGTCCTTCACCCCCTTTTCTTAGGCGGGTGGTATCGGCTTGTTTCTTGGAGCCTGCCCTCTTTTGGGCTTAGTCACCCGTCTGCTCCTTTTTCTGCTCCTTTTTGGTCGATTGGGAGGTCCTGGCACACTGGAACTGGTCCTGGCACACTGCAGCTCGTCCAGTACCGGTGCTCTGGCACCCTAATGTATTGTGGGCTTGGGTTGACTGGACCTCGCGTGTTCGGCTGCGCGTCGAGCACCTGGCGCTGCTCCTCCGGGTGCTGGCCACTTGCTGGTCACCCCCTTGGACGGCTCTCGCCGGCTCTCTCCGCGCGCCGGTCGGATGGCCCCGCAGAATTGCCAATCGGGGCGCGGGCTCGATGGCCGCAGATCTCCCCAGCGATTCAGCCCCCGGATCGGGCCGATCGCCACCGCGGCCGCTGTTGGAGGGGCTGGCTCTGGCGCGGCAATCCGCGGCGAATGGCGCCGCGCCTCTTGGCTCTCTCTCTTGCCGCCGCGTCCTGCTCGGCTCCCGGCTTCGGCTCCGCTCCGAAACCACTTGTTGCGGCCTGCGGGCGGCCGCTGGTTTCCGGAGTTTGGGGGGCGGTCGCCGCACCCGATGGCGCGGCCTCGATGCCGCGCCTCTCCGCCGGATTCCGGCGGGTGTTGTCGGGGTGCTCGGTTGTTCAGTAGTGCGGTGGGCCCTTGGACGCTCAGGGACCTTCCCCGAAGCCTGCCGTGTGCAGGCGGTGGAGTCGCGGTGGCGTACGGTGGTTCGCTGCCTCGCGGCGGGGCAGAGAGGGGCCCGAATGCAGTTATAGTCTGACGCGCGCGGCGCGCATCCATACATTCCGCGCAGTGCCCGGTCGCGGGTCCACCGCATCACATCAGACAATGACAGCTCAGTGTAATGTACGGACCGTGTCCCAGCGCCTCCAGTCACCTATAATCAACCTAATCTAGCTCTAATTCCAACCATCCCCGCCCAGCACCCGGCCTCTAAGTACTGCGTCTTCACGAGGCCGTATCTTCCTCAATAATCCATAGAATTGAGTGTTGAAAGAAGCATTGGAACCACGAAATCATAATTAAACCATAGAGAAGGATGACCAAGCGATATTACGTAATATAGCTGCAGAAAACATCATTTACTGCCTGTCCCCAAGTAGCTCCACAACACGAGGTGCAAGGCAAGCAATCCCATTGGACATTCCTTGTAGTTCCAGTACCGCACTAGGAGCTGCCAATCTTCTGGCAATCATCCTGCCATACCACAAACACCATTCTGATTAGCAATCATATTATTTGGTGTTGTGACATAAGAATTTGTAGGAAACGCTAGTGCAAGCCCTAGTGTTAGTTTGTTGCACACCGCCCATGCCTTGTGCTCCTGTTGTACAACATAAAAAGTGTCTATGGCCTAGCACCCACTGCTGGCAATTCTTGTGGGTACTTTAGACGCCATAGGTCAGCAAATTACTAGCTTACTCCCTCATCTATGGGGGAAATGGAGAACACTTGGCGCAAGTTCTGTGGCCTGTTCCTCAGGGCCATCAACGTGCCCTTCTCTAGCCTTGTGATGCTCTCCTTCAGCTTCTTTTTCAAATCAAAACCAGCACAAGGCACCCTGTGCTGGCAGTCATGACAACACCTATTGCATATAAAATGAAGGAAACCATGTGCACAATATCCATAATAGTACTGGCAACCTTGTGTATCCACTTTGATAGCAAAAATTTGAAGAAATCAAAGCAAGACAATGCTCAGTAGTTGTGAGAAATTGTTTGACGGCTTGAAGTGATTAGGGTTGTAATAAAGAAGTTGGTTGCCGCCATCCAAGGGATGTCTACGTGACAATATTGTATTTTGGATATTGGGTTTTGTGTTGTGTCTACTCTACATAGAGCTTAGATAGTATTGAAAGATTGCACATCTTCAACACAACAAACACATTTTTAGTATTGCAAGCTAAAAACTCGTATAAATATAATGTAAAATTGCTCTATCATTGAAATTTTGGATAAGAAACCCTTCCAAAGACATGGAGGAATTTGCAATAGTCTAGTTCACAAAATTTCAGGGCACATGGAAGCGTGTTACGCACTTTTTGGCTTGTGCCGCAGATCGCGCCTTCAAGTTCTTCAACAAGCTCTTGACCAATTCACAGTTCCACACTTTCTTTGACTCTGGCAAGCTTTCGGTCAGGAGTGCATATTGTGTCACTTGCAAGCGGTTCATGACATTCACCATCTGCCGTGCATAATTGGCTGAGAAGCATCCTTGCCCTGGTGTATACTGTTTGATTGAAATTTTCACCTTTCCCAATAGTACATCTGGCAGAAACGGTTGTTGCCCATCTCTCCTGATCTCTCCTGACTACATCTCTTTGAGGAATAGGTACACATCCTCCGCAGTGATGAGGAGTTGCTTCCTTGTCTTCCAAACATCATGATACCTTGTGTGCAGCCAGAGCTGAGAAAAACGACACAAAACATGGTTAGATACATTGGCAAAATGCATTGTGTTCATTAATTAAGAATACCCTAATGGGAAACAAATCAGTGAAGTTCACTGTTGAGCACATGTGCCCATTCGGAAAGTGCTTGTAGAAACCAATCACATGTACCCCCTATGCCCACCTCTCTCCAACTGCTCTTGGCATATTTTAAAAACTCACCAAGTAGAAGTTATTATTTGCACAATAGCAAGCCATGGTGTTGTTGCACTTTTCACTGCTACAATGTGTGCACAACTCTTCAAGTTGCTGGCCAAGCTCAACAGAAGATGTGTAGGTGGTCTTCAATGTATCGTAGTCAAGACCAATACTCCAACACACAAGCTTCGGGTCACGGGATCACATAGTTGTTAATGCTTGGTCGACCACTCTGTGGCACTTGGCACGGCCAATAGCTGCTGCTACACCAGAAAGCACAAAGTATCGATAAGCAAAGTTGCAAAGCATCAACATACAATCATTGGGGCAAATGTAGCATCAAGGAAACATATACATGTGTTGAATTTGTCGTTGCGTGCATGAGCGAGTGATGGGCAGAAATGCTTGAACAAGCCCATATTGACGGGATTCACAAATCAACCCTACAAACACTTTAGGAAACTCACCTGTTGTTCTGTCTGCTACTAAACGAGACCCTTTCCTTCTGGATTCCTTGGACCTTTCCCTTCCCTTTGCTGCATGATCCTTGTCTTTGGCTGTTCCATCCACAGTGCTTGCATCTGGCTCATCTGAATCAGAGAATGAACAAGCATATTCCTTCCTTCGTTTCTTAGGCAGTGGCATTGGTGTGTGCAGAAAATTGTCCTTTTCAAATGCCTCGACTTGCTGTAAGGTTCCCTTGTGTGCACGAGATGGCTGAACTCTGGCTGTTGCACCTGTAGTAGCGCACCTTCCCTCAATGCAAGCATGGACAATCTTACTGCCAAACCACAAAAATTGCTATGCGTTGCTAAGCACTTGCATTGGCTGAAAGAAATGCAGAAGCGCATTCTATTTTATGCTCTGAATGCTCACCAATGGCGTTGCCTTCTTGGGAACGAAACCCATATTTTCCACCATAACTGTTGGCTTCATCACTGTTGCCATTGGCTTCATCACTGCCGTTGTTGGTGCCATCGCTGTCACTAATAATATCGTAACTATTGTTATTTCAGGCCAATGACTCTTTCTCCATGTTGCCAAGCCATGGCTGGGCCGTTGTTGGCACAGAAGAGTGCTGAATTCTGGTTGCATCGCCTTCTCCAGTGTGGCTTCCCGGAGGAGAAGGAAAAGCTGCATGGCCATTCCAAGTAAAAGTCAGTGACAAAGTGATGCTGGACTTGTGCATTGGTCATTCTTGACTTTTATTGGGTTGGAATTACCTTTTCGTATTTCGCTGACAAGTGCTGCCACTGCGATTTTGGCATCTTCGTCGAATGCGCCCACTGTCATGAGCCATTGTAGAATGTCAGCATCACCTCTGTCGATGCCGCCACTCTGGCCGTCCCATACAATCAACTCATTCTCCTTGAACTGCGCTGGCCTTCTTCCCCCCAATAAATCCGACACGAAGCTCGAGTCCTGCATTTTTTCTTGCTGTGTTATTGAGACTCTGATTTTGTGCATTGTCTTGATGATGGCTTCTGCTGTGTGTGGTGCATTTGAGCCTATGCAAATATGCCATGTCCATTACAATGCCATCAGCAGTTTGCTAATTACTACTTTCATTGACATCAACGCAAATGATATTACCAACCATTGTACACACACAAAATAACCATGCATACACAGCACACAACGTGTTTCAAGGTGGTGAGGGTATGTGATTAACCCACCCCATTTGCTAAGATTGGGGATATGAATGATTCCAATGAAGTCAAGGCGTTACATTCTAAAATGTCACCTTATAGCATGTTCTGCTTGACCAGCCTTCATTTCTTTCAATAGTGCAATGGAATGTATGTGAATCGCCAGGGACCCAAGATTGCACTTAACGCATAGCAGCGCCGACTTGCAAGATACCTTGTCCTTGTCAATTAGTGCAAATGCAAATCGATAACAAGGCAGAAAGATGAGGTGTGAACTTGACGTGTTTGTTGGAAAGTATTGGACGCGCTGCAAGTCGGCATTGGGATTACCAGATTGCTGATTAGGCGCTTCTCTAGAGCATGTGTGTTGGCCAATGTGAGCAATTTGCACACAAGAGAGAAAGAATGCCATGGATCATGGCAGAGTTATTGAATCACACACAACTGCTAGACAGTTGTTGCACTTGCAATCTGCGGCAAGTTGCAAATGCACACGGCCTTTAGCACATAGAATCTCCCAATTTGACCGTGCTGTCATTTTTCTTTTTGAAGGCTGATGGCACATCTTTAGACATGCATTACGAAGAATGTACCAAGTTCATTCCAATCAAATGTAGGTTCGCATGCAGTGAATGTTGCCCCAAAGTAGAAACACAGTATTTGCTTTCAACTGCAATTTAGATAAGGCGGCAAGTTGAAGCAATTGTTCAACAAGGTGTATTGCTATTGTTGAGCATGGAAACATGTTAGACGGTAACTGTGCATTGGGTTGATGTTCAACCCAATGCGTTTTCACCCCAATCCAATGCGCTGCCTTGCTAGATGCTACGATTGAAACTCACATAGGAAAGTGACTTATTGGTGGTCGCACAAGGGCATGTATCTCACTTGGGAGAGCTGTTTCCCTCACGATCTTTATAAATATGATTGCAATATGCAACACCATAGCCCATTAAATACAGATGAACAATTGCAGGGAAGCTCATGCGCAAGCACTGCTATTCGCCACTTGCATAGAGTTCAACAACAAAAAGCACCTCGTGCCATGCTTCTCTTCTTTCTTGCTGTTGCGTTGCGATGGCATGGCGGGGCTTTCCTCTTTTGTGCAGATGAACTCCTGACTCGTGCTCCTCCCACCGTGGGGACATGGGACTCGACAGTATCCTCATGGAAGAAGGCTCGGAGTGTGCCAAGGTACAGTTGCTGCAGCCAGCTCCCCCATGGCACTGGTCTCTCCACATTGAGAAATTATGTTGCGAAGGATGACCAATTGCAATTGGCATCATCCTTTCCCTCCATGGCCCTGTGGATGGCGACCATCAACCTGCGCACCACAATGATAACGTCATGTACCTTCTGACGCGCATAAATTATTCAAAAATATAAAACGTGGTCAATTGGCTTCTGAACTGGAAAGTAGATGCAACAAGCTCTGTTGTAATGAACCATTGATTGTTGCTCCCTTCTTACCTTGCATACCCAACATGGCGATGTACACCACCAATCCGCTTCTGGATGCGGTAGTCTTTTGACTGCTTCCCATTCTTTGTTCTAGTAGTGAATAGGTGCTGGTCGTCCAGCCATTTGCACACAGCTGCAACAAAGCAAAGACACTTCAGCCTGCAAGCATTCTCTCTTGCGTATTGGTTGGACTTGCGTATGTGGCTGCGAAGCAGTTGCAACCCCACTTCTCCTTATTGTTTTCTGTGGTTTTGCAACTAATGTTGACCGCAGGCACATTGCAACAATGGCAATTGCTTTCTTCTTGTGCAGATAAGCAACGATGATGCGGAGAAATGCGACGTGAGAGAAAATCCAGAGCTTCTCAAAACCGCGCATGAGGTGAGCCAGCCATGCATTTATGCCCCCACGATCCACTCTCCTGTGAATGTGCAGTCCTCGCACAGGGTGCTCATTATCCCTATTATTCCCTTGAGACATGCCACGCAACGCAGCCAATCCACGGTAGATGCATGTACCGAAATCCTTTGCACTTGCTAAACGGCACCGAGGCATTGTGCATAGCGATATCAACTCTCCGCAGGCAACCTGTCCATTAATTGCGGAGATTGACCCAAACTTTGTTGATGTGCCAAGAACCACCAAGAGCCAGAGCACCCAGAGAGCCTATGTGCAGACATGATATGGTTATCCATCTACGTTAGCGGGGCAGCGAAATCTAAGAGACCGGCAACCCAACAACACTGCCGAGCAGCTAGCAGGTAGCTTTACACCAATGCCTGAAGCCCTCGTGGTATCACTGGCATGATCACGTGAGACAACCCACGGACGTCGATTGAAGTGTGGGAGAAGTAGGACTCTAAGCAAGAAATCAGGTAGATGGGTGGTGACAAGTCCTACAAGAGGGCAAAAAGGGCGCCTGTGTGATAGTGAACTTCCACCAAACTACACACCTATGCGGGGAAGAGCGCACCATCACTATCCACACTACCCTTGGTAGTCATCTGTTTGAACGCTAGTTGCACTTGCCTCCATACAGCTTGCCACAACCCTTGCAGTGCATTCGTTTGAGGTCTGTTGTCAATCCTACTCGCTACATGCACCACCTTGAAGCACTTACATGCCACCGACAACTTTGGCTCCCAACCCCACCTCCCTTGCACCCTGCGCTTCCCCCATCAGCACTTCAACTGACAATAAAATTGACTTCCTATACGAGTGTTTGGACCCAGTTCGCACCATAATTTTTGCTCATATATGTGCCAACTTTACTGGGAGCAGAGAGATAACTTTGCAAGACACACGGTACCACGCGGCACCTACCCTGGGAGGTGTATCCCATGCTCTCCAAATGCCCATCCTCCATGTCCCCGCCGTGGCAGTATGTGCGCCTGTGGATATCACAGAAGGAATTGGGCATAAACATCAGGCAAAGGGATTGTAACTTTCCAGAAATTGACAAGAAAATGTTGCCCTTGACGAATGACGTAAGGTGACATGAGGGATGTGAACCTGTGATCACCAGATGCAGATCAGTGTTATTGAATGCAAAATGACACCAATGGATCATTGAACAAGAGTGACGAAAATGGGTGGCAAATGGCAAAACTGCTGGGTGTCTGATGCAGATTAGACCATTGAGCTTAGTTAATTCCAGACTCAAGCACTTGTGTTCACCTGATACAGATCAGTGTTCCTGAATGAAAATCAATACCAGTACATAATTGAACAACAGCGGAAGAAAATGGGTGCCAAATGACAAAAATGCAGGATGTGATGGCAATATAGGTCATGGCACTATGTTAATTCCTAACTCATGCACCTCCTTTCACACTTCCTTGGCCTCCTGTTTTGCAATTATGCTTTGCGCTCACTGTGGCGTGAGTGCAGGCTGGAGCAATGGCCCTGCCGCTGTGGTGCGTGTGCTCAACAGCCCAGCCAACGCAGGTGTAGCTGCTGAAGCTTGAGCAAGTTGCAGTTCCCGCCAATTTGACGGGCAGGACTGGCATGGCAGCTATTTGTCCGGCGGATGTAATAATAACGTCCGTAATATCCGTTTCTGCACTTGCAAGCAGCCACTCTTAATCGTGCACACCGACCTCTTTGCCTCTGCGGACAGGGAGCGTAAGCGGGCGTGCGGACACACGGAGAGACACAGCACGCAGAGGCGAACAGGCGCGACGCAGCGAGGCAGCAGAAACAGAGACGAGGCGTCGGGACGCGAGGCAAACGCCGATTAAACGCGGATCGGAAATTTTGGCCACGTGCATGCTTGCAACTGTGGTGGAACTTTCGCCACGCAAATGCCAAGAGTCTTGCACAGCTGAAGCACGTTCGTGTGCTGGCGCGGCACGCTTCCCGGCTGAAACGACCCGTCCTCCAGTCGCGGTTCCTGTACAGGAGGGTTCGCCTATCCAACCCAACCATCGCTGCCATCGCACATCCTATCCCTGCACAAGGATGCCAGCGGCATCCATCGTGCCACGTCCTGGCCAGGGATCAGCCAAACTTTCAGGATATGCCTGTGGCCATAGGCACTGGTTATTGTAAGGTTGGGCAGTGGTGTGAGGCGCCTCTGGATGAATCACGCCAAGCTGACATCCTACGGAACGTGGGCTGCTCCCAGAAGGCAATGTCTGCATCATTGCATCCTGCTGCTTGTTTCATCGACCGACTGAATGTCTGTCTTTGTGCACATATATTCTGTAGGACGAAGGCTCCTCTGTGAGTGCATTTATTTTCAAGTTTGTGAGTGACGGCTGCAATGCCCAGCAGGTGTGAGCGCAGTATTCATCAAGTTGTGGCAATTTTGCTTTCTGCAGATTGCTAGCCATGTTTTGTACGAAGGTGTCAACATCCTTATGGTTTTCTTGACAGGAATCTGCACCGCGAATGGATTCCTGACAGTAGGATTTCAGTAACATTATGGGAGCAATTGTTGAGAGCAGCTTTTGTTGGTCACTGCCAGTCAACTTGACTGCCTTGTCATTTGTTGAACCGAAACTCCACCAGCGATTTCCAGTCAGGATGCTGAAGTGTAGCTGAACTGTTAGCATTCAAGTGTGGGGTTGATGGAACTACCACAGCGATGATTTTAGGAATGGCTGTGCCGTATATACCTTGCTCCATGGAAACTGCCGATAAGGGAAATAAAGCTCTGTGGTTCAATAGATTCAATGGCTTTATTCTTGCGCTTCTGCAGGATGCATGGCGCTGGAAGTGCTGCTCTTCCGTCTCATGAAGAACATGCCGCTCAACGAGAATACTGACATGTTGTCCATGGGAGTGGTGCTGTGGGAATGTGGTGGACGGCAAGGGCCACTCTAACCCCTTGCGCTGTGGCAACGAAACCTTGGAGTGCTCAGCTCTGTGGCATCGCTTGGTGGGGATCGATTTCAGCAGCTGTGGCCCAAAGCCCTGAAGCGACTTATTGACGACTGTGTGACACTTGAGAGTGGGAACAGGCTACTGCTCAGCTCGCCAAAGACTACGCAATGTGATTTCTGCAACAGGGACTGGGCAGGATCCAGTACTGGGTTCGATGGGTGGCGTGGGAAGCGGTTTGTTATTCGAATGGAAAGTCCAATTGAATACGAACAAAGAACACGCGCTTGCTTCAGGATCCTGGATGTGGTGTGATCAACAGGAGGGGTGGGAGGGGTCTTGGCGCTTCCTTTTCAGTGTGCCAATCTTTTGCAAGTTCAAGATTTCGTTCTCAGGCACCCTGTGCTGTGGGGTCACTGCCAGTGACTCACTGGCAACACGCTCAATGCCAGTCTGGTCCCTGAATCGCCATGCAAATCCTGTGAACAAGATTCAAGGCTGCACATCGACTTATTACGCTTGGAGGGTGCCTGCTCCCCGCCTGGCAGGCGAAACTGTGCAATTTTCTGGATGCCCTGCCATGTGCTTGATTGGTTTGACATCATTGTGTGCTAGCACGATACCCACCTCCCCAACTCAACCAACACGATTCGCCCTGCCCTCACCCATCCCCTAACCACCTCTGCTTGCTCCGCCAAAATCCAGACACAGGACTTCGGTAAGTGAATTATTGGAGCGCCCGATGCTCAGCATCGTGAACACAATGCCCAGCGAGGAGGCGTATCATTCTTCACATCCCGTTATTTGCCCAAGGACAATGTGGAACAAGTGATCTGAAATAAGATATATTTAAAGATTGGTGGGGCCAAATGATGATTACGGACAGAAGCTTATGTAAATATGCACTCGTCCGATTCATCGTGATGACATGCGGCATGCTAATACTCGGGGGGCTGCACGTCGCCGAAATGCGTCATCTTTCAGCGTCATACGGAGCTGTTGGCTTGAGCAGCAGGCAAGAAAAGAAGCGCAAAGATGCAAGTCCGCATCCCAAGAATCTAGAGTTACGTGCATGGCAGTCCTGTTTGGAAAACCATAGCAACGGCCATCATCCCGCACAGCTGGCCTCGCAGAAATCTGGAGCCCAGAGGGGCATCTCGCATTCTCACAGGAACACTCACTGCCATTCTCGCATCAGACGTGGTCCTGAGACTACTCGCCACACTTCAGTCAACGTCCCTGCTGTCATCCGCGCCCATGGCTGAACCTACGACGAACGTGGCGTCTCTCAATGCCACATGTGTGCGCAATAAGTCACCCCCCGGACCCTCCACCACCAACTTCTGAAACAAACGCCCATTAGCGACCTGCTAGCGAGCCAGGCACTCCCCAATCCTTCAGTTTTCTTTCGCAAGCGCTGTCCCTGCAAGCGTGAGGGGCCGTGTCCAACTCATCTCCCTGGATGAAGCGGTGGCCAAGACGCAATGGATGCAATGCACTGGGGGTGCTTGGACTCGACATGGCAGCGCCCCACACACTTAGGCGGCCTCCGCGTCCTCATCCCCGTCATGGCGATCAGTCCAGATACCCTTCACCTCAATCACCGCCGCCCAGCTTCTTTGCCAGCTCGTGATGCCCACCAGCGCTGGCGTACTGCGCCGCTGTTCTTCCTTCCTGAGCATAGCAAACGCCAACAAAACATGAAAATACGACAAACTATGACGTGATGCGAACAATGTGACGAAATATGACAAAATCACTGCGGGCGCTACCCGGCGAGGTGGACACCGGGATGACGCAATGTCAAAGCGCGCGCTCCCATGTCGTGAACCGATAGGCATGCGTTATCTCCAGACACCGAGGGGGGTCGCATGCATACTTGCACCACTATGGGACGTGGTCTGCAAAACTCAGAACGCAGTTCGATTGCATATAACGAGATTGTGGCTTTCAGCGTCTGAAGCCAACCGACGGTGTCCATAGTCCCTCAATGAAATTTGGACTTCCGACACCACACAGTGAATGCAGCTGGAATGTTTGCTTGGTTGCACGGGCAATTGCGCTTCCGCAGCACCGCTCCAGCAGCATTCAATGTTCCTGTGCACACCCGCAAGAGAAGTAGAGCATAGCCATTTCCTCTCAGCCCATGCCAACTATATCGGTGGGCGCAACGCCACATCCCAGCCGTGGCGACCTGATTGTCACCTTGTCAGTCGACGCCACCGAAGCCCCTTTGCCCAGCAGCAATTCTGCAGCGGATGTGTGGCCACTCTTCGCAGCCGCCATCAGCGGAGTCATGCCACCCTGCACATCGGCACACATTGTCACGCGCCCCTTCAAACCTCTTTTCCCACCATGTACTTGGCGGTTGCAATACGTATAGTCACAGCGCAAAAGAACAAAAAATGCACAAGTGGGTCAAATACCCCATTACAAACTTGTTTGCAAACGCCAATATGTTTGCTCTGGGAGTTGTTTCAAAGCAGTGCATCAAGGCTGTTCTTGCAGCAAGGACATTCCATCACAGCCGGCAGTTGCTCAATCATAATTTGCTAGTTTCCCTTCAAAATTGGACCAAGGCATCGTTTGCGCATTCAGAAACAAGCATTCTGTGCGCATGGCATGCGCTCCATTGTGCCCAACCAGTTTCGGTCGGCTTCCATTCGACAGCACTTCAGAAGGGGCCGGGGAAATAAAAAAGGCAACAAGACCAGATGCTGTGTGGCGCCTGGAAATGAAAAGGAAGCCACTGTTCAACGCGCCCATTGTCGCATGTGCGTTCTGATATTAAGAAAACAACAACTAGGAACTGTGTGCCAATCGACTCGCAATGGACCTGCGGCAGCTGTGGTCCACACAATATCAAAACCAAATGAGCACTTTGAACGCACACGTCAGTCAGCCGCTGCACCCCTTTCACTTGACTGTGGGTCTGCATTTTAAAACACCGAGCAATTCTCTTACTTTGTCTGAAACTTCCACAGCAGCGCCATGGTCTAACATAATTCTAACAATTTCCGCAGCAGTCTGCTCATCAGTCTTCTCTTCCCGCTGTTCGGACCAAACATGAAAAAGAGGGGTTGCTCCCGTCTGCGCATTGAGTGCATACAACCTCTTAGGCACGCAAAACACTCAAGCCATCCAGGTATTTCAGACATCAGAAGGAGCCAAGCAGTGGGTAGCCACAAGTCTTGCCACATTCATCAAGATGACGCACTGCCAAAGTCCATCAAAGGCAAAACACTGCTTCGATTGCTGTGCTTTCAGTGTTCAAATTCTGATCGCCGATGTCCACAGATCTGGAGCTGTGGGTGGGTGAGCGTCTGCCTGTCTGTTCTATATAAGATGGCAGACGCAAAACACAACTCAGCAAGCAACAGGAGCCGGCAAGACATGCCGTTGGTTCATCGTGAACCGCTCTGATTTGTGCAATTTGCCGCTGGTATCCTTCAGTGCCAAATATTTTGACCAGCACAATAAAGCCACACTGCACAACAGGCTATGCAGCCTATGGGGAGCCACATGTGTGCGATTGTCTCATCAATTCAACCAAGAATTCATTTACTCGAACGGATGTTGAGGCGTTGATAAGGTCCACGGAGTACACAACAGTCCCACCTCGTTTGGTACGTCCGTGCGTGCCCCATGCTTCAGCAGCAGCTCCACGGTGCTTGGGTGGCCAAATTTTATTGCTTTTGCAAGGGGTGTGTTGCCATCCTGCACAGTCCATCACATTTCTCAAGACCAAGGCGTGCGCCTGGCGCAAGACTGCACTGGGCCCGTTGGCACAACCGGCAATGCGATAGGCAGAACTCAACACAGGTTGGACATTCCATTATCAATGCGCCAGTTGCTTGAAATAACCAAAGGCTAATGTGTTCCATGCAACGCAAATTGACACATTCCAGAAAATGTGATCCATCAACAATTCTGGAGTTGAGGCCTCTTAAACAGAATCGCCACCACAACCGCACAAATGCTGGTAAAAGCCTCAGATAGGCATAACAGGAGGAGAGACATATTTTGGAAGCATACCTTGTCGATACTGTCCACAGTTGCAGCGCGGGACAGCAGCAGCTCCACTGTAGTGTCGTGGCCCCTCGCCGATGCACTTGAAAGGGCCGTGTATCCGAGCTGTGAGTTGATCACAACAGTCAGAACACAGATGCAACACTCACCTTGCCCGACATTAGCTGGCATGCGTTGGCGTATGGGCATGGCTGTTGGCAGGACAGCCGTACTGCCATATTCGTCGCCCACCAATCATATCAGGTCCAGCTTTGCTATATCAGATTTAATGACGTCATGTTGGAATGGTCCAGCACGCCACATTGTACAGCAAAAGTGCACAATGCAATCCCGCGTGATTGCACTAGTCACCAATGAAGCCCTCCCTCAACGGCGCCGAAAGCTCAAGCCCTGGGCGAATTTTCACCCCACACATCACCACGCGGCCTCCACCAGCTGACAATCGTATTGAAAACCGTTGAAACCGCCCCAACAGCACATACGATCCTGCTACGACACTTTGGCGATGAGTACATTTGTTGCACCATCAGGCACAGGAGTTTGCATGCAATGTCGCACAAATTATGTGGCTTTTGATGCAAGGTAAATCAACAGAAGCTGACCACAATGATTTCCCCAGGTGTCTCTCAGAAATTGAACACCTCAATTTCACATTTGGACTCGAGCTAGTTCATTTGTGAACCACATGCAATGTCTTCAACATCCCATGTATGGAGAGCCAATGAAGATGGAGGATCATGCCGCCCAGAATATTTTTGGGTATAGCATAAGTTAAACCACCATTTGGACCTTTCAAACCATGGCAACGTCACATTTTATATTTGTATGACCATACCAGACTCGTCCAGCACACCTATACGCAGGAAACGATAGCACAAATGCTCCTCAATTAGGGAAGGCGCTGTGTCGCTTTTGTCATGCTTAGCATCAATTCGACGTTGAGCTCAGGCACCCCCTTCCCCCACCCCCCACGCCTCAGCGTCAATCCTTATGTCAATGCAAGGATGAATCAGAAACATTACCTGACTATGGTACGCAACTTCTAGGTGTTTTTGAGCACAAAGAACAGCGGAACTTTTGCTGATTTCAGTGGGTTGAAAAATGGAATTCTAAATGCCATCATAGGCAAAGGTGGGTGGCCTCATTGGCCTCAAATTGATCCATTATAAGGCATTCTTTGCAGATGAAACACTTGCAAGTGGTTTAGGAAAAATTCACGGGTTGTTCGCTGCTTGTCAGTGTTTTTGGGCACCTTCCCTGCCTATGTCGATTTTGTGGCAATTACATAATCTCTTAGTGTCACAGGTCTGGCCCCCCCCTGTTCCTTAAGCCACAATGTCGCAATCGCCTGATGCTGGATAGAAAAGGAGACTAGGAGCCCAAGAAAGGCCCATTACAGTACATCTATCATACATAGCTGCTCTTGAGCCCTGACGAGTTTCAACGGGTGCATCATCGAGTACAGTACATCACGCGCTGCTACTCAGATATCTGTTCAATGTGGCCAGCTGCGGCGTGTGGTAACTTTGCAATACGCACAGTCTTACTTCTAGAGGAGATGGAAGTGCAGTACAGAACACAAGCACTTCCCCCACCCCACCCCACCCATGTTGATCATCAATGCTTGCAAGGTGACCAGCACTTTACTTGCATGTCCTGCTCAAAACTGTCGACCTGGAATCACCACTTCCTGCTGCTGCAATGCGTGGATCAGGGATAGAACGTGAGGACCATAGGAAACCAAGGCATGCTCTCAGTCAAGAAGTTTCTCCTTACTGAATGTGAGTGTGGCAGTGTTGATGTCATTCAAAAGCCGACTGGTTTGAGGCACAAAGTGCCCATATTGATGATGAGAATGCGGCCTGTGACCGATGAGGGAAATTGGATCGAAAATGGATCAGATCAGCAATATGTGTATTTCCCAGAATCTGCATTCAACAGCTGCGATCTTGCAAAGAGCAACCCCGCGACCTTGATTGCATGGCTGGCATGTTCATCATAGCTAAAAAATTTTCGTGGCGTTCGGTCAGACTTCTACTTGCCATGTGTCGCGGGACCCACTGACATCCACAGGGAATCCATACACGGTGCACTTTTGGGATGAGCACAAGCATGAGCAATGATGTTTGCCAAGTTGCAAACAGCACAAACTCCCATTCTAGGCCTCCAAATGCGTCCTAGCGAATCACTAAAGCCCAGGTGCATGTTACATGTGCCACCTCGAGGCAGTACACTATTAGAACAGCGCTACGAAGTATGCATGGTTGTCAAATGCTTAACAGCAGCACACCACCATTCCAGGGGGACTCGCAAACAGACAACACAACTGAAAGCGCAGGACGACACAAAAACACGTCCACGTTCACAGATGCCAGCCCCACTGCTGAAGAAGAAAGGCCGCGTCAGCTCACCTCCGTAGCCTGGTCTACCGATGCGCCCATTTCCAACAGCAGTGCCACGGTGCTCGTGTGGCCAACGACTGCGGCGTACATGAGGGCCGTCACGCCATCCTATGCATGACACACAACGACGAGCACGTCAAAGGGCTCTCGGGACCCAAACCAATAGACCAATACCAGTTTGGGTCAATGTTCATTTCAGCGAGTTTCAACAGGGGCGTTAATAGAGTGCAGTACATTGTAGCACGGTAGCATCAACTGAATTGTGCAGCGGACATCACCGCCATCGTTCACGCCAACAAAGTCGAATATTTGGGCCTAGAAAAGTGCCCAATAAAACTTTCGCCTGGGCCATGCGGCAAGAAGAAGCACGAAGAGCACAAAAATGAGCAAGCCAGAATGGGAACTCCTGGTCCAGTGAAAAACGCTCAGTGCTTGCTTGGCAGCCCTTTCTTCGCAATGGCATTGCTCACGTCAAACAGTCAATCTGTCTCAGCTGCATGCTGCACAACATAAAAGTTGCATTGGCCAAAATGGCCTGAAGGATCACACGGTCTTTGCGGTTGCGTGCTTGACCATGATGGTCATTTTCGTGCTCTGCACTTGTCAGACAACCAGTGGATGAGTCCTGATGCTGCTTGGGGAAGCTCAAAGTGCAGGACAAAATACAAAATACCTCTACTGTCAACATCACTGCCCGCAACATGCAAGGGGCATTGCTTGCATGTCCTTTTGACAACGGTCATCCCTGGAAGCACCAACCCCTGCTGCTGCAGCGCGTGGATCAGGGATAGAGGGTGACAAACATGGGAACACAAGCCAAGTTCTCACGAAAGGAGTTTGTCCTTCCTTCATGAGACTGTAACAGTGTTGATGTCATTCAAACGCAGGGCCACTCAGCAACTTCTATACTTTTCAGCGTCCACATTCTACACTTGCGATCCGCCACAGCCAAACGACCTTCATCTGGATGAAGGGCATATTAGTCATGGTTCAAAACAAAACTGTGCCTATCCTGACATCCCGACATCAGCGTTCCGCCATCTGCGTCTACGCCTCGCGCAACGGGGTACAGGTTGCAGAAACTCAACAGGTCAGCACACCGATCTGTTACAATTTTGTGGCGTTCGGTCAGACTTCTACTTGCCAGGTGTTGTGTGGCTCACACTGACATCCACAGGGAATCCATACACAGTACACTCTTGGGATGTGCACAAGCGTGAGCGATGATGCTCGCCAAGTTGCAACCAACACAAACTCCCATTCTAGGCTTACAAAGGGCGCGTGCATCCTAGCAAATCACTAAAGCCCAGGTGCACATTACGTGTCCCACCTTGAGGCAGTACACTATTAAAACAGCACTCGGAAGTGTGCATGGTTGCCAAACCCTTAACCACAGAACACCACCATTACAGGGGGACTCGCAAACAGACAACACAACTGAAAGCGCAGGGCGACACAAAATCACGTGCACGTTCACAGATGCCAGCCCCACTGCTGAAGAAGAAAGGCCGCGTCAGCTCACCTTGTCAGCCTGGTCTACCGATGCGCCCTTTTCCAACAGCAGACCCACTGTGCTCGTGTGGCCATCGCTTGCAGCCCACACGAGGGCCGTCACGCCATCCTATGCATGACACACAACGACGAGCACGTCAAAGGGCTCTCGGGACCCAAACCAATAGACCAACACCAGTTTGGGTCGATGTGCCTTTCAGCGAGTTTCAACAGGGGCGTTAATAGAGTGCAGTACATTGTAGCACGGTAGCATCAACTGAATTGTGCAGCGGACATCACCGCCATCGTTCACGCCAACAAAGTCGAATATTTGGGCCTAGAAAAGTGCCCAATAAAACTTTCGCCTGGGCCATGCGGCAAGAAAAAGCACGAAGAGCACAAAAATGAGCAAGCCAGAATGGGAACTCCTGGTCCAGTGAAAAACGCTCAGTGCTTGCTTGGCAGCCCTTTCTTCGCAATGGCATTGCTCACGTCAAACAGTCAATCTGTCTCAGCTGCATGCTGCACAACATAAAAGTTGCTCCGGTCAAAATGGCCTGAAGGATCACATGGTCTTTGTGCTTGCGTGCTTGACCATGATGGTCATTTGCGTGCTCTGCACTTGTCAGACAACCAGTGGATGAGTCCAGATGCTGCCTGGGGCAGCTGAAAGTGCAGGACAAAATACAAGGACGGGCTCCTCTACTGCCAACATCACTGCCCGCAACATGCCAAGGGCATTGCTTGCATGTCCTGTTGACAATGGTCATCCCTGGAAGCACCAACCCCTGCTGCTTCAGCGCGTGGATCAGGGATAGAGGGTGACAAACATGGGAACACAGGTCAAGTTCTCGCGAAAGGATTTTGTCCTTCCTTCATGAGACTGTAACAGTGTTGATGTCATTCAAACGCAGGGCCACTCAGCAACTTCTATACTTTTCAGCGTCCACATTCTACACTTGCGATCCGCCACAGCCAAACGACCTTCATCTGGATGAAGGGCATATTAGTCATGGTTCAAAACAAAACTGTGCCTATCCTGACATCCCGACATCAGCGTTCCGCCGTCTGCGTCTACGCCTCGCGCAACGGGGTACAGGTTGCAGAAACTCGACAGGTCAGCACACCGCTCTGTCACAATTTTGTGGCGTTCGGTCAGACTTCTACTTGCCAGGTGTTGTGGCTCACACTGGCATCCACAGGGAATCCATACACGGTACACTTTTGGGATGTGCACAAGCGTGAGCGATGACGCTCGCCAAGTTGCAACCAGCACAAACTCCCATTCTAGGCTTACAAAGGGCGCGTGCATCCTAGCAAATCACTAAAGCCCAGGTGCACATTACGTGTCCCACCTTGAGGCAGTACACTATTAAAACAGCACTCGGAAGTGTGCATGGTTGCCAAACCCTTAACCGCCGAACACCACCATTACAGGGGGACTCGCAAACAGACAACACAACTGAAAGCGCAGGGCGACACAAAAACACATCCACGTTCACAGATGCCAGCCCCACTGCTGAAGAAGAAAGGCCGCGTCAGCTCACCTCATCAGCCTGGTCTACCGTTGCGCCCTTTTCCAACAGCAGCGCCACGGTGCTCGTGTGGCCACTGCTTGCAGCGCACATGAGGGCCGTCCAGCCAGACTATGCATTACACACAACGACGAGCACGTCAAAGGGCTCTCGGGACCCAAACCAATAGACCAACACCAGTTTGGGTCGGTGTGCCTTTCAGCGAGTTTCAAAAGGTGCGCTCATAGAGTGCAGTACGTTGTAGCACGGTAGCATCATGTGAATTGTGCAGCGGACATCACTGCCATCGTTCAAACCAACAATGTCAAATATTTGGGCCTAGTAAAGTGCCGAAGAAAACTTTCGCCAGGGCCATGCGGCAAGAAAAAGCACCAAGAGCACAAAAATGAGCAAGCCAGAATGGGAACTCCTGGTCCAGTGAAAAACGCTCAGTGCTTGCTTGGCAGCCCTTTCTTCGCAATGGCATTGCTCACGACAAACAGTCAATCTGTCTCAGCTGCATGCTGCACAACATAAAAGTTGCTCCGGTCAAAATGGCCTGAAGGATCACATGGTCTTTGTGCTTGCGTGCTTGACCATGATGGTCATTTGCGTGCTCTGCACTTGTCAGACAACCAGTGGATGAGTCCTGATGCTGCTTGGGGCAGCTCAAAATGCAGGACAAAATACAAGGACGGGATCCTCTACTGTCAACATCACTGCCCGCAACATGCCAGGGGCATTGCTTGCATGTCCTGTTGACAACAGTCATCCCTGGAAGCACCAACCCCTGCTGCTGCAGTGCATGGATCAGGGATAGAGGGTGACAAACATGGGAACACAGGTCAAGTTCTCGCAAAAGGAGTTTGTCCTTCCTTCATGAGACTGCCACAGTGTTGATGTCATTCAAACGCAGGGCCACTCAGCAACTTCTATACTTTTCAGCGTCCACATTCTACACTTGCGATCCGCCACAGCCAAACGACCTTCATCTGGATGAAGGGCATATTAGTCGAGGTTCAAAACAAAACTGTGCCTATCCCGACACCCCGACATCAGCGTTGCGCCATCTGCGTCTACGCCTCGCGCAACGGGGTACAGGTTGCAGAAACTCAACAGGTCAGCACACCGATCTGTGACAATTTTGTGGCATTCGGTCGGACTTCTACTTGCCAGGTATTGTGGCAAACACTGATATCCACAGGGAATCCATACACGGAACACATTTGGGATGTGCACAAGCGTGAGCGATGGTGGTCGCCAAGTTGCAACCAGCACAAACTCCCATTCTAGGCTTCCAAAGGGCGCGTGCATCCTAGCAAACCACTAAAGCCCAGGTGCACATTATGTGTGCCACCTTGAGGCAGTACACTACTAAGACAGCACTCGGAAGTGTGCATGGTTGCCAAACCCCTTAACAGCAGAACACCACCATTACAGGGGGACTCGCAAACAGACAACACAACTGAAAGCGCAGGGCGACACAAAAACACATCCACGTTCACAGATGCCAGCCCCACTGCTGAAGAAGAAAGGCCGCGTCAGCTCACCTCATCAGCCTGGTGTACCGATGCGCCCTTTTCCAACAGCAGCGCCACGGTGCTCGTGTGGCCACCTCTTGCAGCCCACATGAGGGCCGTCCAGCCATTCTATGCAGCACACACAACGGCGAGCACGTCAAAGGGCTCTCGGAACCAAAACCAATACACCAACACGAGTTTGGCTGGATGTGCCTTTCAGCGAGTTTCAACAGGAGCGTTCATAGAGTGCTGTACGTTGTAGCCTGGTAGCATCATGTGAATTGTGCAGCGGACATCACCGCCATCGTTCAAACCAACAATGTCAAATATTTGGGCCTAGAAAAGTGCCGAAGAAAACTTTCGCCTAGGCCATGCAGCAAGAAAAAGCACCAAGAGCACAAAAATGAGCAAGCCAGAATGGGAACTCCTGGTCCAGTGAAAAATGCTCAGTGCTTGCTTGGAAGCCATTTCTTCGCAATGACACTGCTCACGTCAAACAGTCAATCTGTCTCAGCTGCATGCTGCACAACATAAAAGTTGCTCCGGTCAAAATGGCCTGAAGGATCACATGGTCTTTGTGCTTGCGTGCTTGACCATGATGGTCATTTGCGTGCTCTGCACTTGTCAGACAACCAGTGGATGAGTCCTGATGCTGCTTGGGGAAGCTCAAAGTGCAGGACAAAACACAAGGACGGGATCCTCTACTGTCAACATCACTGCCCGCAACATGCAAGGGGCATTGCTTGCATGTCCTTTTGACAACGGTCATCCCTGGAAGCACCAACCCCTGCTGCTGCAGCGCGTGGATCAGGGATAGAGGGTGACAAACATGGGAACACAAGCCAAGTTCTCACGAAAGGAGTTTGTCCTTCCTTCGTGAGACTGTAACAGTGTTGATGTCATTCAAACGCAGGGCCACTCAGCAACTTCTATACTTTTCAGCGTCCACATTCTACACTTGCGATCCGCCACAGCCAAACGACCTTCATCTGGATGAAGGGCACATTAGTCGTGGTTCAAAACAAAACCGTGCCTATCGCGACACCCCGACATCAGCGTTCCTCCGTCTGCATCTACGCCTCGCGCAACAGGCAGAAACTCAACAGGTCAGCACACCGATCTGTCACAATTTTTTGGCGTTCGGTCAGACTTCTACCTGCCAGGTGTTGTGGCTCACACTGACATCCACAGGGAATCCATACACGATACACTTTTGGGATGTGCACAAGCGTGAGCGATGATGCTCGCCAAGTTGCAACCAACACAAACTCCCATTCTAGACTTCCAAAGGGTGCGTGCATCCTAGCAAATCACTAAAGCCCAGGTGCACATTACGTGTGCCACCTTGAGGCAGTACACTATTAAAACAGCACTCGGAAGTGTGCATGGTTGCCAAACCCCTTAACAGCAGAACACCACCATTACAGGGGGACT
>CAJHUC010001270.1:0-16041 GCA_905146915.1 Ostreobium quekettii | reverse complement strand
GCAAATTACTTTCGAAAGTTCATTCAGGGCTATTCGAAAATGGCGGCTCCCTTGACAGACTTGACCAAACAGAATGGCAAGTGGGAGTGGACGTCGAAATGTCAGTCAACATTTGAGCATATCAAGGAGTGTTTGACCACGGCTCCTTTGCTCAAAATGCCAGATCCTGAGAGACCATTTGAGGTCATCGCCGATGCCTCACAAACTGCTGTGGGGGCGGTCCTGATGCAGGACAATCACCCCATTTGTTATGCGAGTCGAAAGTTCCTCCCAGCGGAGTTGAACTACAGCGTGACAGACCAGGAAGCTTTAGCTTCGGTCCATGCTGTCCAGTTGTGGAGATGTTACCTGGAAGGAACATGCTTCAAACTGGTAACGGACCACTGTCCGTTGACCTACCTTAAGTCACAACCACAACTGAGCCGCAGACAGGCCAGGTGGTCAGAAATCTTACAACAGTTTGACTTTGAATGGGAATACCGCCCAGGGCGAAAGAATGTGGCTGATCCACTCTCTCGCATTCCTCCATCGCCCGATGAGCAGGAGGCTAAGAAGAAAAGTCAACTAGTTGTATGTGGCTTAAGAGTAAAACATAAGCGGGGCAGCCAAAAAGAGGCAACTGAAACGGTAGAGGCCAAAGATCTAGCTTCCAGGATCCGTCAGGCCTATGGCAAGGATCCCCAGCTTACGTCTGTTAGACAGCAGCAAGACATGCGCTGTACAGACGGGTTGTGGCTGCGAGGCACTCAGGTGTATATCCCTGAGTCTCCCAGTCTGCGGACTGAGATCTGCCAGTTGGCTCATGACCATCCAAGTGCGGGGCACTTTGGTCAAGCCAAGACCCTGGACTTGGTCCAGCGGCATTACTAGTGGCCAGGAATGCGACGAGAAGTACACCAATACGTCGATACTTGCCTGGTTTGTCAACAGGCTAAGTACCCTCGTCATAAGACCCCAGGCTTATTACAGCCACTGGGCATTCCTGAGGAGCCATGGACAGAGTTGTCCATGGACTTCATTACACAACTGCCAAAAACTAAGGGAGGTCATGATGCTATCGTCGTGTTCGTCGATAGACTGACCAAAATGGTCCGCCTTGCAGCTACGACCACCGAGCTCTCCGCAGAAGGAGCAGCTGACCTGTTGGTGCAGAATGTGATAAGGCACCACGGCCTCCCCTCTCAGATAGTGTCCGACAGAGACGTTCGGTTCACTTCCAGGTTTTACCGGTACCTGGCCGAGAGGTGGAAGATCCAGCTCAACATGAGCACTGCGTACCATCCACAGACGGATGGCCAGACCGAAGTCATGAATCGGGTTCTGGAGGATTACTTACGCAGCTATACGCGTTCTGACCATGACGCGTGGGATGAACTGTTAGCCATGGCCGAGTTTGCAATGAACAACTCGAAAAACAGTTCCACCCAAGAAACCCCGTTCTATCTGAATTACGGGAGGCACCCAAAGAGTCCCTTAGCTCCTGGTGTGCAAATTCGGAAGCCATTAAAGGGCTATGACAATCCGAATGCCCGCGGCTTGGCAGTGGCCATTGAAAGGGCGCAGCAGCCTTATTTGAGGCAGTCTGGTACACCCCTCGTGGAGGGATTACCAGCAGTGACACGATTTGATCACCGTGTCCAGTCAGCACTGAAAGAGGCCAGGGCGTGCTTAGAGAAAGCACGAGATAGGCAGTCAAAGCATGCTGACCGCCATCGGAGAGAGGTGTCGTTTAGTAAAGGAGATGACGTCCTCCTTTCGACACAGCATATTACTCTCAAACACCCCTGAACTCAAAAACTATTACCGAGGTGGATTGGGCCCTTCACCATCCTCGACCGGATAGGTTCTGTCGCATATCGACTAGAACTCCCGGAAAGCATGCATAGGATACATCCAGTATTTCATGTATCGAAGATTAAGCCTTATAAGGCAAGTGGCAGAGTACAGCCACCCCCAGTACTTATCGAGATCGAAGGTGAACTGGAGTATGAAGTTGAACGTATCCTTGATAAAAGGATTAAAAAGCGTGGGAGACGCAAAAACTATGTTGAGTACCTTGTCAAATGGCTGGGATATGGACATGAGCATAACAGCTGGGAATCAGCAAAGTCAGTTGCAAATGCACAGGAATTGGTTCAAGCATTTGAAAATGGCAGAACACCTGTGATGCGAATGCAAACTGCATAAAGTACGGGATGTACATACTGAGACATGCTCATGTGTGCTTATGCTTTTGACAGGTTCTCTTGCGCTGGGCCCAGAAAAACACTGGGTATACGGCCCCCCGTGCGAGGACACAATACGCCCACATGAACGCCATGTCGGTCAACATCCTCAACGGGGAGAGATTGGACACCGTCGACCCCTATGTGCCGCTTCCTCGTGCGCCTGAGCGTGCACGCGGACGTGGGCGACGGCGGGGAGCCGCACCGGGCCGATCTGGACCGGCGTGGGCTTTTGGTGGTACTCGGCATCGTGGTCGCCGATGAAAGGCCGGGAGGTCAAAAACATTTCCAGCCACTTGGCTGAGGAAGAGTTTTAATGAGGGTTGTAAAGGCCGGGACGGTCATGTAAAACAACCACTCTTTCTTTTCATCCAAACTTGTCTTGTGTGTTGTGTTTTGTTAACTGGGCATGTGGCAAATCGCACAGCCAGTTCCATCAACATACATACAATGTTTCTGCTCCCGTATCCACTCATATTGGGACGAGGACGCCCCTCTCCCTGAGGGGGACGAATGTTACGCGCACCAACCTGATGTGGGGGACGCCCTACTAATGGCCCTTGGTGTGGGGGACGCCCTGCCCAAGGCACGTACTATTCCTCACCCGTAGTAACCTTTATCCATATTAGGATACGGGAGTAGGAGGGGTGGTCCCGCCTAGGTGCCCTGTAAGGACCTAGGTGCCCGGCGAGGCGGGTCCGCGGCTCAAAGAGGGCAGGAACCCCACACCCACATCCTATTCGTAACACGTGGTGTCTGTGTGATGGGTGGCCGGGCCGGAATGTGGCCGACCATCAGTACGTACGCGGGGGTGCGTTGCTCCCCGCTCTGTTACCCCGTTCTGGCTCACTGCCTCGCTCTGCACTGGCCTCGCGGCCCGGGGAGCAAGCTGCCTTAGCTACCCGCCGTCTTCGAACGGCAGAGCCGCCCGATCCCCGAGCGCAAGAGGGCCCACCACGCAAAGAACAAACGAGCACCCCGATTATGCCCGCCGGGCACGGCGGAGGGGCCATCGGCCCATCGGGTGCAGGCGGAAGAAGTGGGGACGCGCGCGAGAGAAAAGGGACCAGCGGAGGCTAGTAAAGGAGCCCCGCGACAGTCACACAGTACTCCCAAAATTGCGGTGATGACAATCTGGAATACAGCTCCCCTTATTTTTCAAACAAAAGGCCGGTAAAACTAATTTGTTGCAATACTGAAGAACTATCTAACAGACCAGATAGTCCCTTGTCCTTTATACCACTCAGCTGTGCTATACTGGAATCATGGGCATGCACCTTCTGTAGCTTGTCACCCGCTCTCAAGTACATAGTATTGGACCTCCAATCAATCAAGGGATTCAGTGTGTCCAGCCAGTCTTTCCCCAAAATCAAACTGATCCTATCCATGAGCGGTATTGTAGTCAGATGGACATGGCACTGAATATCTCCGATGCTTACCAAAACCTGTGGTGCCATCCCAGTCAAGACTATTGTCTCCCCGTTGGCAAGCTCCAAGGATGAGTAGGCTCCCACATACTGTAGAGTTGGTTGTAGCTTCAGCTCATCACTCACAAATGAACGGTTGGCACCACTATCCACCAATGCACGTATTGGCGTGCTATGGACCACTACTATCACAACGAGCAATAGGTGATTTTGTGAGCCAGCTCCCTGAGTCCCCAATAGAGGTGGCCACTCAAAGGTGCCATCCGGTCCGTTAAATCCGGCTCGTTAATTTTTATCAGCTGTCCGTTAAATTTCGTTAAAGAAAAAGGGAGAAAAATTCAGAAAAAACGAAAAAAATCCAAAAAAATCGAAAAAAAACCCAAAAAATCACAACAACTGCGGCTAGTTGAAAATCTAGTATGCATAGGTTGAAATAAAATACAAACATACTCTCTAATAGCGAATTCCATAAACTATAAGTATGACTAAAACCCAAAAATCCCCAAAAAATCCAAAAATCCGCTAATTTTTGGTTAATTTTTGTCTTTTTTCGTTATTTTCCGTTAATTAATGGAAAATTAACGGAAATTAACGTCTGTCCGCTATTAACGGATCCGGGTGGCCACCTCTAGTCTCCAACTCAGCAGCAATTGGAGCTGGTTTTGCTTCCTGTAACCCCTAGCACTGTGCAGGTAGAACAAATGTTGCATAGGCCTCCGCTCATTCCTTCACTATTGACATCATCGTGGGCCTCCTTTTCTGCTAGGGAATGAAGTGTGAAGCAGCCTTCCCACCAGTCTAAATCAAATGATCTATCGGTGAAGCCAATGTTTGTAGACCAGTCCTCAATTTCCATATGCACCGGTACCGGCGATATTCCATCCGCTTCTTCCACTTCTATTTTCTCCTTTGGCGCCTTGTTTCTCCGGGACGGTCTTTTTTGACAATGCAAAGCCCCTGGCTGCCTTGCACCAGTGGCCCCCGTGAAGCTCCGAACATGCGAGAGTGGGGGCATGCTAGTTTTCTGAGCTCTGACCTTGAAAAGTCATGGTCTCCACTTGCTGAGTGGACTCTGGATGCTCCTCGTCCACCATCACCAATGCTCCATCTTCTCTGGCCTGTATATAGACCAATTTGGGCTTCTGGTGGCGTCCCCTGCCCCAGCCACGTCCTCCAGGCACACCACTCGGTCTGACTGCCGGATGGTCAACAGCCTATTAAGGTCGATGTGGGCCACGTTGGGATTAGACGTGGCCGCTCAGCTTTTTTCTGTTATTTTACTTCTGTAACTTTTTTGAACACAAACAATCCGTCCATTAATTTTCCATCACTTTGCCAGGGCCAAGTTTCCGTAACCGTTCATGCCACATCAGCTTTCAATTTTTTGGCTTTGGAGCTGTTTGTTAAGGGGGTGTTTGCAGCCAGCGGTTTTTGTAAAAGCGCTTTTTTTTCTTGCTGCCTTTCCTGGCGTTCCGTTGCCATCCGTCAGGGACTTTGAGATTCCGGTAGTGTTCCGTTGGTCAGTAGCGGTTTCTGTTGGAGGCAATTTTTGCCAAGCGGATTTTTTCTCTATGTCCAGCAACTTTGCCTCCAGATTCAGGCCACAGCATTGACATAATGAGTTCCAATATTTCAACATGTTTAAACAAGGCATGTCCACCTATTTGCTGTCCACGCTGTCATAAATAAATATGCATGAATAAATAAATATACATAAATGTTGCCCCGCCCGGTACTCCTTGCTAGATAGGGGACGCAGCCCGTTGTTCTTTCCCGGCCATCCCTTACAAACGCTAGACTACTGTTATTAACAAGCGATCCACTGCTGCTTTTTCCCGGCTAACCCATGGCCGGTACTCCTTGCAAACGCTAGACTACTGTTAGTAGCACACCCTGGGCCCCACGGTAATCCCCCGCTGCTTTTTCCCGGCCAACCCATGGCCGGTACTCCTTGCAAATGCTAGTAGTGGTGGCCACACTCGGGTGCCGTCCGGTCCGTTAAGTCCGGTCCGTAAAACTGAGTGTGATATTCGTCCGGTAATATCCGGTGCGCTATTTGCCGTATTGCCGTCCGCAAAATCCGGCTCTCACTTTTTCTTCACCGTTATTTGCCGTTAAGTTAACGGATAATGTGTGCGGCGTCCGGTCCGCAACAAAATATCCGTTGATTAATAATTTTGGTCCGTTATTACCCACAGGTACTTGCTTTCCAGCCACGGCAAGGTCAAGGCGAAGTTGCCAAAGGGTTTCCATTTTGCAGCAACTCGAATTATGTTGGTTGCATGCTTGATAAATGTGTGTGGGCATCTTCCAGGTCATGTATTCTGCGGTTTGTAATACATGGAGTGATTTGGAGAACTGAACAACACACAAGCCGTGTGTAAAGTTCCAGTGTATGCATGCAATCCTGCACCACTTGCTACGGCTGGTACTGCTGCGTAGTACGCAGTGCATACCACACTCCCATTGCAAGTCTTCCCGGCCATTCTAGCAAGGGTTTGGCGTAGTTGTAGTACCAAACGCGGACAACACACACCCACATCAGCTGAGGCAGGTGGCAAAGAGGGTTCACCTCTGAACACAGTTGAGCCACTCAACATACTTGGGAATGGGTGATACGTATCACATATAACGATGGGTTGCTGCGGCGGTACTCCACAGTTTCCACGCCAGGGCAGCGAGTGTAAAGCCCATCCACCAATTGCACTATTCGATTGGACACATTTCTCACAGAAATTCTCTTCTATCTATATGATATCCTAGGTTCATCCACCATTCCAACATAGTACGTCGAAGTTCAACAGTTCAACATACATGAAAACGGGCAACGAATAGTACGAGTCATGATTTGTTATCTACCATCTCTGCCTATCGCACCCTCGCTGCGGCAGTACTCCAGAAGTTTCCACGCCAGGGCAGCGACTGTAAAGTCTATCCACCAATCGCAGTACTTGTTAGGACGCATTTCTTGAATAAAATTTTCTTCTATCTATATGATACCCAAAGTTCATCCACCACTCTAACATAGTGTGTTCAAGGTGTGCACTTCAACACAGGACAACGGAATATTACAAGTCATGATATCTTATCTTCTATCTCTATGGTACCGCACCCTCGCTGCGGCGGTACTCCATAGTATCCACGCCGGGGCAACAAGGGTGGTCACCGGTGGTGATCCAAACTTTGGAATCCAAAGTCACTACTTCCCTCCCTTCCCTCCCTTCCCTCCCTTCCCCCCTTCTTGCGTCGATGCGCTAGCTTCTGCTGCGACCATCCACTCTCTGCCATCTGCCACCCTAGCAAGTTTAAATGATCCACGTTCTCGGGCTTGAGAACCATGCGCTTGGCCGTCACAATTAGACCAGCCTTCGAAAATGAGCGTTCACTACTGGCGCTGGAGGCTTGCAACACAATCAAAAATACTCAGTACTTCTCAGCCTGTGAACTTCATAAGGGTTCTGTGGCATATATGCATAGCTAGTTGGTATCACAATAAAACCAAACTTGGAAAATGAGCATTCACTGCTGGCATTGGAAACCTGCAACACAACCAAAGATATTCAGTACTTTCCTTCCTTTCAACTCCATATTTCACATAAGGGCACTTTGGTATATATGCACAGCCAATTGTACTCACCCACTCACCTGTGTTGCTAATATTCGACTGCTAATAGACTTGTACCCCACCATGTGTTCCCCCCGGTGCAGCACTAAATCTACGATAGCCGCGCACTGACGTGTTTTATAAGCAGCCCGGCGATTCATATCCACTTGTTTGCGTTCCTGCCTGCAACGCTTCTGCCATTCTCCCCAAGACTGGGGGGGGGGTTCTGTCTCTCGTGTTGTTCCTTTCGTAACCGTGCCCCTTCTGCCCCCCCCAATGCATTATTAATGTATCTGCTTACGGCGGCTAATCGGGCCTGGTCCTTGGGGGCGAGGTGGTCCTGTATGGGCCGCCACACCCCCGAGGGCAGGCCACCCAACCCCGCTTCTTGTATTTCCTCTAATCTATCTGTTAGAGCTTCCCTATCGCGCTCAGCTTCCCAACCACACGCAGCTTCTATCCGCCGCCTGACTTTCACCCCTGCACGTCTCCTTCCCCCCTTCCTGTTGTGTCTGTGCCGGCGCTTTCGACCATCCTTGTAACGTTGGCCCCTGTTCAGGGGCCGCTTCCGACCTAACACAGGAACAGAATACAGTGTTTCCCCAGCCAGGTGACGGCAGGTACTGCCACATACTAGTGGTACCACCAAAGCAAAGACAATAGGTATTGTAGGGAAATGCAGCACGCCCTGTACAATGCACGGCCCCCTGAAAGGGACGAAGTGCTGAGGTTTCCCCAGCCAGGTGACGGCGGGTACTGCCAAATAATGGTGGTGGCACCTACGCAAAGAAAGACAATGGGTATTGCAGGGACAGTTCGTGCATGTTGTACATTGCACGGCTGCATGGAAGGAACGAACTACCAAGGTTTCCCCAGCCAGGTGACGGCGGGTACTGCCACAAAATGGTCATGCCACATAAGGAAAAACAGGCGATGGGTACTGCAGGGATGGCGTGGTTTTCGGCTCGATCCATGGGCGATGTGCCCGCCACGGTGCCCAATCCGGCCCGAATGGGCTTCCTCCACCGAATGACGGCGGGCGGTCCGGGGCGCTCGTTCCTTCGGGGTGCGCAGTGTGGGCCCAGTCCTGCGAACGGCCGGGCGCGGGGCGGCAGTGCGCGCAATGGGTGCGCGACGCCGGTGCGGCCTGCGGGTGCAGCCGCGCGGAGGCAAGTGGTCGGCAAGAGTTACAATAGTCGGGCATCGGGGCCGCCCTTTGGCGTGCCCCGCATCACGTGACAATGCAGCGTATCGATAATATCTCATCCCCCAATATGGTGCGGAGGTGTCCCTTAAATACTAAAACTTCTAATGGCTATATCTCCACTACCGCTAACCCAAATGGCCTGATTCAAGAACCTATGGGTTCCTAGTAAGCTCAACTAAAGGATGAGATTATTCATTAATATTTATTATACTTCCCAGATACCCATAATCAAAGAAACACACTACCCCCTGTGCTTTACACCACAGTACTCCCCCCTGGGGGTAGTTTCGCCCTCGAAACGTCAGGCTAACCAATGGCCTTAATTATCCTCTACTAGTTTGTCCCTCTTGATTATTTTCCTGAGCTCCTCCTGGTGGGTAAAGTTCTCCTCAGGAGTCCAAGTGGCATCATCCAATGAATAGTCCTTCCAGAGGACCAAGTACTCCTTCTGCCGCTTGGTACTGGGACCGGTCCACCGCCAACGCAGTAATCTCTCAATGTCATATGGCTCATCATCCTCGGGCTCAATCTCCTCAACCTGACCAGATGTAGTGGGTTGCGTCCATGAACTGGTCCTGAAAGGACACAACAAGCTGACATGGAACACATTGTGTATTTTCCACGTACTCGGAAGATCAAGTTCGTAGGCCACCTGTCCCACCCGACGGACAATGAAGAATGGGCCAACGAACCCCTTCTTCAGCTTAAGGATCGGTGCATTCTTCTAGTTGAGGTGCTCTGTTGAGAGCAGCACCTGATCCCCACTACTAAACCGCTGTTCCCTTCTCTTCTGGTCGGCTTGTGCCTTCATGCGATCTTGAGCCCAGTTCAGAAATTTGACTGCCGTTGAGAAATTCCTCTTCATCCGCTCTACAAACTGGTTGACTCCCTCAATGAGAGTAGAGTCACTGTCGCGGATGAGATCTGCCGGAGTACACGGATGGAAGCCATAGTTCAAATAAAATGGCGTGTACCCGGTCGCCTGTGTCGGACTGTTGTTGATCACAAACTCGACGGTGGACAACAGCCGCTCCCAGCTCGATCCATCCTACCCGGCGTGTAGAGTGCAGTGTAAAACCATCTCCACCACCCTGTTCATCGCCTCTGTTTGACCATCTGTCTGTGGGTGGTAGGCGCTGGATATCCTCAATGAACTTCCCAGAATGTTCCACAGCTCGCGCCAGAACTTGGACACAAAGCGTGGGTCTCGATCACTCATAATGGAACAAGGGATTCCATGCAACTTTCCCACAGTGGTCCAGTAGAGTCGGGCTGTGTCAGCAGCTGTAATAGTCTGCTTGACAGGCGCCAGATGCACTATCTTCGTGGCCCGATCTACCACTGTGAGTATCCCGTCGTTCCCAGTTTCTGACTTTGGTAGACCCATGATGAAATCCAAGCTGACGTTAGCCCACTTCTGTTCTGGGAGTTTTAATGGCTGCAAAAGTCCAG
This sequence comes from Ostreobium quekettii, assembly GCA_905146915.1. Taxonomy (NCBI): domain Eukaryota; kingdom Viridiplantae; phylum Chlorophyta; class Ulvophyceae; order Bryopsidales; family Ostreobiaceae; genus Ostreobium; species Ostreobium quekettii. The sequence goes on along the minus strand of CAJHUC010001270.1, from coordinate 6,126 downwards.
CGGGGACACGGTGAATGGCCTTCTCCTGCTGGTAGACTGGGCACCACATCACGAAGTCCCGAATATCCAGGGTGTGCTCAGGTCAGTAGAAAATCTTCTGAATATTCTTTAACGTTTTGTGGTAGCCCAGATGTCCGGAATAAGGGACCTCGTGTAGCTCCCTCATTATCTGCTTCTTGATGTCTGGGACATCTGGCACCACCAGCCGCCACTGTGTCTTCCCGGCTTTACCACTGTCTCTCACCTCCAACAATCCTCCTGTAATCCGGAAGGATCGATCTCCGATTGTCAACGCATTGTCCTAGGCAAATTCCAGCTGGGAAATGATATCTGCCCAACGTGTATCCTCTTGAATGCCCTTTTTGATCCCCTCTCTCATGCTTCTCGCCAATGAAATGCAGGACCTGGCGACAAAAAGTGAAGGTCCCAATTCGTCCTCTTGACCCGCGGCTTGGGTCACCTCCGGTCTGCTCTTTGCAAATACTTGATCCAAATTATGTTGGATCCCGTCGTCAGACTTGTCCTCTCCAAGTAGCAACCTTTTGACCAATGACTCTTCTTCCTCTCGGACGTGGACCATCTCCTTCACGTCCCTTAGACTTCTGCATGAGAGGAAGCCTGCGGGGTTTTTCTTCCCTGGTATATGGACCAGGTCACAATCGTACACCTGAAGAACCTGAACCCACTTCCAAATCCGCCTGTTGAATGAAGGCTGATTGGCCAGGTTCTTTAAAGAGTCATGGTCAGTCTGGATGGTGAAATGACGACTGGCAAGGTAGTGCCGCCACTTCCCCATAGCCCACACGATCCCCAAAAGCTCCCGTTCGTATGCACTATATCTTGTTTCAGTAGGGTTTAGCTTCCTGCTCTCATAGCAGATTGGCTGTAATCCGGAGCCAAAATCCTGCTGCAAGATTGCACCAACTGACACCTCTGATGCATCTATGGTGACGGTGAACTCCTTCTCAAAATCGGGTAGCTGGAGAACCGGGGTGGTGACCATGGCCTTCTTAAGCCCATTGAATGCTTTTTCCTCTTGGTCACCCCAGACCCAAGGTACATTCTTCTTTGTGAGATCCGTCATTGGGGCTGCGATCTCACTAAACCATCGGATGAATTTTCTGTAAAAACTGTGGAGCCCCAAGAAAGACCTCACATCTGTAACGATCTCCGGTGTCGGCCAATCCAGAATAGCCTTGACCTTTGACAACGACAGCTTGATACCATTCTTCCCAACGTCGAAGCCAAGGTACTCTACTTCGGTTCTGAAGAAGTTGCACTTTGGGAGTGGCCTGAAAAACTTCTCCGACGGAAGTCTATCCAGTACCGCCTTTATGTGCTGCAAATGCTCTTCCTTAGTACGATTATATATCAAAATGTTGTCCAAGAAGACAAGCACAAAATCGTCAAGGCCATCTCTGAGTAGATGGTTCATAATGCGCTGAAATGTGGCCGGTGCATTGCATAGCCCAAAGGGCATGACCGTATACTCAAATGAACCGTATCTCGACACAAAGGCAGTCTTGTGGATATCAGCCTCCTTCACCTGTATCTGGTGATATCCTGAGGCCAAGTCAATTTTGGTAAAATACTGTGCTCCGTGGAGACGATCCATGAGTTCATCCACTTTTGGGAGAGGATACCGGTTTTTGGTAGTGATTTTATTCAAGGCCCGATAATCGATGCAGAGCTGCCACTTGCCATCCTTCTTTGGAATGAATAGCACTGGCGCTCCATACGGGCTCGTGCTGGGCCGAATCCACCCCTGGTCAAGGAGATTGTTAATCTGGCCTTTGAGCTCATCCAACTCAGCCACACTCAGCCTGTATGGGCTTTTGTGAGGTGGTGGTTCTCCTGACGCCGTCCCAATCTCATGGTCCACTATTCTCTTGGGTGGTGGGCCATAGGGTAACTTGTCTGGGAATATATCTTTATACTCCTCCAGGATTCCTTTCAGCTCATCCCGGACAGCTGGTTCGGCTTCCTGCACCTTTTTATGAATCAGTTCCGCGATCAGTACCTCGGTTTTTACAGGCCCGGTTTCCTTCATAACCCGGCGCCTCTCTCCCTCAGTTTGGCCCTTTGCTACACCGGCCTTGGCCTTGCTCTTTTTCGTTTTCTCCTTTGGCGGAACTGTAGGCTGCAAAAGACACAAGAACATAGGAAGGTCGCTCTTGTTTGCCCTTTTTGCCACTTGGCGCATAGACATAAAATCAATTTTAGGGCGTACAAGTTGGCTGACTACACGTCCAGCCACCTTGACCTTCTTCCTGTGCACGCCTTTGGATTTTTCCGGAGTATTCGAGGTATCATTTGGCAAAATTGAAGGTACCCCCCCCTAGGGAGACTCAACCGCCCTCGGTGAGTCATGACCGGTCGATATACAACGATCCGGTATGTGTGACCACTCGCGCACCAATGAAGGTGGTTCCCAAAACGATGGGGAACACAACTGAGCGTATGAATCACCCCTCATAATATTGGGGTTGGAGGCATCCTTTCCGAGAGAGTGGAAAGTGTGCTGAAAACCAGACAATCCACGGTCAACAATGTTACACAAGGCAACGTCAGGTGCCTTAATTCCTTGCACCACCTCCAATCCATCACCGTGTCTGAGTACCAAGGAATTCGTTCTCCAATCGATCAACGGGTTGACTGCGTCCAACCAATCTCGACCGAGAATGACCTGGATGCCCTCCATCATAGGCACCGTAGTGAAAGACACCCTGCTGGCCGTACGTCCGATACATACTAGCACATCAGGTGCAATGCTGGTTGACACTACGGTATCACCGTTGGCTAACTCCAATGAGGAGTATGCACCTATGAAATCCAATAGTGAGCGAGTTTTCAGCTGCTCACTCACAAATGAGCGAGTGGCACCCAAATCCACCAGTGCAGACACACGTGTGTCATGTATCACTGCTCACATAATCAAGAGCAAGTGATCCTGAGCTGTAGACCCCGAGCCTGAACCGCTCGCAGCATTGGGTGCTACAGGAGCTTCACTCCTCTGAATCCAGCACTTGGGGGCTCCCGCCATGTCTGACAGGAACTCATTTGCCTTTTCAGGCACCCCAACATTCTGTGCTTTTCCTGAAGCTATTTTCCCCTCAGTATGGCGTTTGCGGCATCGACGCCTCCGTTCCACCCTGCACCTCCACTTTCTCGACCTCTGTTGGCGCTTTTGTTGCCACTTACCGGGGTACACCGTGCAAATTGCATAGGCTCTCTGGCAGGCCTGAACTAGATGTCCCGGATGCTTTCCTGACTGGCCAGAGCGGGGGCCAGGCAGTCTCCCTGCCACAACTGCTGGGAAGCATCCATCCAACACGACGGATTGCTGTTCCGCCTCCCGATCCATCTGATTGGCCATGGTCCGCAATGCTTTGCTGGTGGCCATTACAGCCACCCTGGGCTTCCTCTGAATTCGCCCACATCCACTCTGGCCAGACTCTCTAGACTGGTATCCCGGGTGGAAATGTGGACCAGTCGATAGAGAGGGATGTGTTCTTTTAGCTTGCCCATGCCCGCTATGAGATCCGTCTCTATGATGATGTTGTGGAGTTTGATCTTTTCTTCTCCCAATTCTGCCATCTTTTCCTGCATTTTTCCTTCGTCTGCTTTTCTTCCTCTGTTGGTCGCTGTCAGCCTTGCCATGGAACACATCTTCCATGCATGCGACCAAAGTTTCTGCCTCGGCTAGAGTCTTAGGGGCAGCCTTGAGAACCTCAAAACGAAAAGTCTCCCGTAAGCCATGAATCCATGCATGCAGGGCCGTTTTCTCATCAAATCCACAGACCCTGTATAGCAAGGATTTTGTACGTGCCACGTATGCACACGAATTTTCCCCCTTTTTCTGTGACAACTTGAGGAGCTTGGTTCTGGCGCGACTCTCCCTGATAGGGGTATCAAATTGCGCCCTCAACATCCTCTTCAACTCCTCAAGTGACTCTGGCCTTTTATTTCCACGTGAGATACACTCTGCCTCCCACCAAACTCGTGCATCACCCGCTAGCAACAATATAACGTAGACGATCGCCTGCTGCTCAGTACATGCCACAGCATCCAAATAATCATCCACCGTACTGAGCCAGGACACAAAGTCGTGTCCTCGCTCTCCAGTGAACACTGGTGGCTCACGTGGCCGGATATGAACTGCAAACGACGAGGACACACAGTCCTATCCTCGCTCTCCAGTAAACACTGGTGGCCCACGTGGTCTGATACAAATTGTGCATGGCGAGGGCACACAGTCCTGTCCATGCTCTCCAGTAAACACTGGTGGCCCATGTGGCCTAATACGAAATGTGCTCGGCACGGCTGTGTGGTCAGGCAACGTCTGTGTACGCGGCTGAGAAAATATCCACTGACTCTGCATATCTGGCGAGTCATGCTGGATACTGGTACTTGTCTGTGTCCCTGATGCAATACGATTTGCATACTGCTCCATGGATAAAATACCAGTACGCAGAGGGGACTGAGGCCGTAGCTGTGCATCATCAGCTGCCTCGGATACAGATACACAAGTCACTTCTGCAGGGTGAGACACAGAGAGAGCAGCCTCAGGACCCATAGCCTCCTCCATCTCCGACCACATAAATGCCAATGGATCCCATCTCTCCGCCATAACTGCTCACTCACGCAAAAACAGCAGAAGTGCAGAATACAATAATGAATGCAGGAGAAATCCCCAATAATCTCGGCAAAACTGATGAAGACTGAATGATAACTGACTGAGAACTGATGGTGCTGATACTGATGTAGTCGGTAGTCTGACCGCACGGAGGTCCAACTCTGGGTATATCCCAGAGCGTAGTCTCTGATATCGCTCAGAGAAGCCCCAGGATCCACCAAATGACGTCTCCAAGTCAGTGGGTACTATACTTCCCCAACCAACAAGGTGCCAAGTGGCTTCACCACAACAGTTCCAGAACAGCCCTTTACAACCAGTTTCTTCCTAGGTTAGCAACAGGGAATTTAAGAATACTCAAAGAGTACTCACCCTCTAAAGAGAGGTTTCCCTGCCACACCCCCGGGAATACCACCAGTTGATCAGAAACTGAACCTTTCCTGTCCCCCTTGCCTAGGGAGGACTTCCCGGGGAACGGCCACACAACTACCTCACGTCCCGACCCACTCGAAGCCCCTCCGCCACACCTCGCCCGGATGGCAGCTTGGGGGCACTGGTCTAGGCTAGGAACAGTAGAAGTGTCTGCGCAGCACTATAGGCCGCTCTTCTACCGTCCTGTGTCGCGAGCGATAGGCACCAAGAGCTCCCCCTCTGGCCGCCGCCTGGGGGGCTATGTAAGGTGCAAGCCGGTCTGTGTCCCGTCTACCCACTTCTACTGGCACCCCCCTAACAACTGTGGGGCGGCCGCCGGCTTCAACCTGGGGTCAGCCTTTTTTTTGGATAAGGTATTGTTGCCACCAGGCGGGCCTGTAACCCTTCACAGTTGTCTAGGCTGGTCAGGTACAATCCGTGACTTTCAGCCCTTCGCCCCCCGACCTCCTGGCCAAGTGCCCTATAGAGGTGGCCACCCGGATCCGTTAATAACGGACGAGGGTGCCGTCCGTTAAATATCCGTTAATTTAGCGGACCCCGCTCTCTCTCTTGCTGACGTGGCACGGATGGCAGCGGACGGCTGGTGCCAGTCAGCGGACTCTGCGGATTCCGCTTGGGCGTTAACGGATATTTTCCAACGGACCGGAAGCCGCGCACCCCATCCGCTAATTTGGCGGATGGCAGCGGACGTGTGTGCCGAATCAGCGGATGACAGGCAGTAAGTACTGATTTCCGAATCTGCGGATCGGGTTGATTGCCAGCGTGGCTCAGCCAGCGTCCACATACCGCGGACCTTATTTGGTCGCTCTTCTGGTGCTGCCGCAGTCTCCAACCCTTGCTGCCCCACCAGCCACACCATGGACCCAGCACCTGCCGGGCCAAGAGGTAAGGCATACCGCGCGGCGCGCGCACGGGCGGCAGAACCAGAAGCCAGGGCAACGCCCTCAGTACTGCCGACCTGGCGGGAAATTCCGGGCCGCGCAGGGTGTTGGGGGGGGGGGGCTGGGATGTTCTGTTGGCCGAAAACCTGTCTGTGGCCGGATGCAATCCGCCGCTGATGC